>RJWM01001292.1:80906-161533 GCA_004363535.1 Dasyprocta punctata | reverse complement strand
CTTACTTAATTAAGCTGCTAGACTTCTCAAGTTGACACAATGTATAAACCCTAACAATCCACCCCTTGTCAACTTGAGAAACAGATGCATTTCTATAAATCAGCCTCCAGATACAAAGCCATGCTTATTCTTAACATTTTGTAACTTAACAATATTATAACACATCTTAACAATCAGCATTAAGTCTACCCACACTATAGTGTGCTGGTTCTTAAGGATTGTTAAGATGTGTTATAATATTGTTAAGTTACAGAATGTTAAGAATAAGCATGACTTGTATCTGGAGTCTGATTTAAAGAAATGTATCTGTTTGCCAAGTTGACAAGGGGTGGATTGCTATGGTTTATACATTGTGTCAACTTGAGAAGTCTAGCAGCTTAATTAAGTAACTCAGCAGCTCTACATCCTGGGGTGTAGAGCATAAGTAGTTACCTGGCCATTGTTACAATTTGAGAAGGCCAAAAGTTTAGCTGAGAGACTCAGCAGGGAGCCAGGGTTCTTACTTTGTAAACATCCTCATCCTGTGCAAAGGAAGGCAAGGATGTTTGTGAATGCTACACCCACCCTGGGGGGGGGGGTCATGTGTACTATATAAAGGAGGAGAAGAGGCTTGTTCTTGCTCCTTTTACTTTGGCTGCTTTTGTTCAGTTGCTGCCTTGAAGTGTTGTTCCTGTGCCATGCCACCCTGCCTTGGAGCCAGCTGATTGTGGACTGAAACCTCCAAAACCTGTAAGCTAAATAAACCTTTCCTTCCCTAATTTTGGGTGTCAAGTGTTTCCTCTCAGCAACAAGTGAAAGTAACCAAGACAGGTGTTGAATTATAGACCTTTCATAAAATATGCCTAAATCCATAAACAGTGGTTTCTTCGACTCTGTTTGTTCAGTTCAGTCTGTCCTATGCCCTGAAAACAAAACTGCCCTTCTAAAATGAAAATCTTAATCTGTTGCTCTCCTGCCTGAAGAGTAGACGCCTTTTTCTCTAGGACGTTCAAAGCCAACTATAATCAATTTCCCAGTTGAACTTAATAACTGTGTCTCCTGTAATGCCTCAATGGGCATATTGAGCAGCCATACCAAAGCATGCTGTTCCCCAAAGCAACCCACTGGTTTGATTGTGCTGCATTTAGGTCTCTGCACTCATTTCCCTTTCAAACATGCCCAGGGTCCTCAGCATTCTGGAATAGCCTTCACCACTGACATACAGCTCAGCCCCTGAGCATACTTAATGATGCAAATGAAGCTCAGAATTCCTCTGCATTAAATCTCCTCAGAGATTTCATATCAACCAAATCTTGTAGGCACTCTTTGCATTATTGCAGAGTCAGGGTCCTAAGGTCGATTAGTAGCTCCCATCACTATGACCTAAACGTTGAAAGACAACACAGGGTATTAAATCTACCAATAATTCTGAGGTCATTATAACTAGGACTTAAAGATAAAAAAAATCATGTGACTTTTAAACTAAATCTTTTATGATAAATGTGATTTTATTCTAGTATTACTCAAATAATTATAGATAAAATTGAAGTTAATCTTAAATAAATCAAATAAAAGCAATCTGAAAAGATCAATGCATTTTGCTCCACTTCTACTAGCTAAAATACATACCATTCAGTTGCAAATATGTAATATATACATATAAGTATATATATAGAACCTCCATGTATACAAAGTATTACATATATACACATATATTTCTATATCATGTATGTTTCTCTAGATTTCACATCTTCTCATTGCACTATCAGCAATCCAACTTTAAACAATGGCAACAGAATAAAAGCAAACATCAAAATGCTTGTAGGGATCTGGGTAAGCATGTACTTGCCTGGCATATTTGAAGACTTAAATTAAAAAGAAGTATATTTCTGAAAGACATCAATACTTCAGTATAATTCAGTAACAGCACACATCTGCTATCCAAAATGAAATTCATTAGTATTATTGGAAATAAGCTGGAAATGGGAAACATTTCTGTAACATTATTTTTGCCTGAAGTTTTAAGTTTCTGAACTATTAACTCCAAAGCAAGCTAATTATCTACCAAATCTTATATTCTACGTGTACGCTTTACATTTAATGATATTTAATAGCGTCAGCAACAAACTACTCAACTGAGTTTGGCACCTGGACGAAAAATAGATAAATACAAATATAAACTTGAGAAATGTTATTTCCACAGAAATATATAATTCTGTATTTGAATTAAGTGGCCCTAGAATTAAAATAGTAATACTTAAAAAAAAAAAACTCCTCAAATTCTTCCAGCAGTGGGTGTGCTGCCTGTTCAAAGGTTTAAGTCCTTTTAAAATACATTTGGTTCTTTAGCAGAGTTTCACTGTTACAGTTCTATGTGGTTCTATGTGGTTCCTTGTGACCTCTTCTAGAAGAATTAGAGACATGTCGATTCAGTAGGAAAAGGTTTATGCTTATACTGGACTACAAGAGAAGCCTCTTGAAATAGCTTTGGACACAAATTATGGTCCTTCCACTTCCTGTCCTGAGCCACGGGTGCAGCCCTTTGTCTCTGTCATCACATATAAAACGGGAGAGGGCAGTGCCTCTGCAGTGATTTCCCATGATTCTTTCTGTGAAGCAGGTGTCATTAGCATCTTAAATGTCAACCTAGGTACATGCATTGTAATTGAAAAACGAAGCAAGGGTATCTTCATGTGGAGAGTCTCTGTGTCCCTCCCCATGGTCTTGTTTTGGAAGAATTCCAATCTCACTGTTTTTGGAGGAGGAGGTGAAGGCTTCACAGTGTCACTTTTCCCTCCTCAGGAAACTGTTGATGGCCACAACTGCATTCTAACTGTGTGTCAGGGCTACTACTCCTCTCAGATGCTATACCTTCTATGTTAAAACCTCCTGCCCCTGTGTTGTTTTAGTCATGGTTATTTCATGCTCTGTGTCAAAAATTCTACTCTCTGAAGTTCTTATGAAAATGTAAATCTACAGTTGGTTATTCTGACTGATTTTCTTGGTGACTTGTTGCTTCTGAGTTTGTTGATATTTTGCTTTCATATGTAGTGAGCGTAAGGACCCCGAGGTGGGTCTCTTTCCTCCAGAGGTGATTTGCCTTCTCTTTGGTTGCAAGCCAGTGGGACTGCTGCCAACTTAGTATCATACGAGCTTCCTCACTGAGCCTGGCTTCACATGGGAATTGGTGATTCAGGTTCTCTATCTTGAACTATCAAATGTAGTGGCCCAGTTTTAGCCTTCTTAGGCATTTGTTCCTGGGACATTCCAGCTTTCGCTTACTGTGCTCCCTTGTGGTTTTTGAGACCAGTGTTTTGCTTTCCTATTGTCCTTGTGGACTGTGGGATATATCCTTTATTTATTTGAAAGCCCAAAAATTATTTTTAAAAGAAATGTGTTGTGATTTATCTAGGATCAAGTAATACATCAATGGGTGTGTCCTCCAGAGTGTACAGTCTGCTGTATTTCTGGAAGCCTCTTTCAGAATTCCTGTAGTATCTTAAAGTTTATGTCACTTTTCATCTTCTGCTTTGATTATTTGGTAAATGCCCCTAATCTTTCTTAAAATATTGAATGTCAAAGAATTCAGGGGTTGTAATTTATTCATCTTTCTATTTCCTGGACTATTTAGCAATGACTATTCCAGACGTGCAGTATGGATGAGAGCAGGCCATTGCATTGATAACCTGAGTTGCACAGAGAAGTTTGAACTGTGAAGACTGCAGTAGGAAAGTTGAACCAGGGAGAGGCACAGGAGGAGCAGGAGCTGGGAGGGAGTTCAGAGGAGTGGCCAAATGAGCAGATCCCAAACAAAACTGCTTTCTTTCTCCCTCTTTCCCTATATGCATTTCATCATCTTTCTATTGTTCTATGTTTCCCATTTTAAACTGTAAAGCAAGTTGTTAGAATGTTGCTTTTTCCTTAAATCAGATTGATAATACGTATGCAAGTAAGGAAGTTGCCATTATATAGACAGGGCTTACTGAAGTTTTTGCTTTCTGAGTAAACATGGTGCTCAGGCAGGAAAAGTGGCTCTCCCAGAGGCAGCTGGCACTTCTAGTGTGGGGAGCATCGTTAATATGATGTGGTTACACCATTATTGTCTGGCATTTCTTTCCCATCCAATTGTCTGTATTGTAAATAATAGTTGTAGTTGTAGTTTTAATGTAGTGAGTGCAGTGATTTTTGTGCTGAAATTATTGGCTTCTACATGGATGTTTATTGCAATGTTTGGGGCATTTCTCTCTTATGTAACAGTACTGAAAAAGAAACTCCTGCCAACTTCCTGTTAGTGCCTGAAGGAAAGCAGAGCAACCTGATGCTAGTGATTTTTTCCCATTTGAAATTGACGGAGACTTGGGGCAAAGTTCTCGGAGGTCTAAGTCTTTGTCTCTTGCATGTTTCTCATTTCTGACAGTCGGAAGAATCCTCTTGGTCTCCTCATTGCCCTGGATGAGAACAAAGAAGCAAGCGGGGAGCTCTTCTGGGATGATGGCGAATCAAAGGGTGAGTGTGGCATCAAGAATATTGCTGTTCTCAAACCTTAATCTGTGACCTATTGCATTTTACTCTTACTAGCCACAGGGGTGTGGGACAAATCTCTGCATTCCCAGCAGGAATACAGCTGAGTGAGAAACTTTGTTCTAGTTTCTCCTGAACAGTAAAGCATAAACCACAGATAGAAGAAAAACACATTTATACCAGTAAAATTTTCCCCCTCTCAAACAGTTATCAGTGGTAATTTCTCTTCTTGCTAGTGGCTATCTGGAAGATATCCTCAACACTGATTCTGTAATTATTTGGTGATGTATGTGATTTCCTCCCTAAATCTTGTGAACATATATTGATATGAAAATATGTCATCTCAGGCAGACAGTAAACTTATACTTTACCAGGGAATGTACAACTATGCTGGCACAGAAATCTGTGTCTATTATGTTAAGAATTCTTGTCTGTAGCTTAGGAAATAGGTTCTCATGAGGTATATGAGTTGAAAGGACCTGAAAGGGAATTTTTTCAAGGTTATAGTAAAAGATGAAGTAAAAATGGGATCTTGGTCTGTGCATGATTTTTTTATCCTCAAGATTTAGATATAAAATGCTTTATACTTCTGTAGTATTAAAAATTATAATCAACAAAATTTGAATATATTCAAGGTGAAATATATATACATGCATTTTGTGTAATGATTACACTGTCCAGTGAACATGTCTGCCAACGCACATACTATATATTAACTTTCAGAATTAGTTCTTATAATTGAAGGTTTTACACATTGACGAACATCACTTGCTTTCTCCCACTCTTCTGTCTGTTACAGTCACTGCTATACCCTTTGCTTATATCTGTCCAAATTTTTTCAGAGTGCACTTGTAAATGTCCACACATAAATGAAACCATACAGTGTTCAATTTTTTGTGACTTACTTCACTTAGTATAGTGTGTTCCATCTTCATCCATGTTGTGAAATATGGGCAGAGTTTGCCACTTTTTATGCCTGAATAATACCCTGCTGTATGTATGTTCCACAATGTATCTTTCCATTCATCTGCTGATGGACACTGGTTGTGTCCGAATCTTGGCCATTTAAAAAATGATTTGAAAACTTAAATGTAAGGGCTGAAACTATGAAATTCCCAAACGTGGGGAAATTGTTCTGACATTGGTCTTCTCAAAATTTTTTCGAATACGACACCAAAATCTTAGGTAACAAAAGCAAAAAAAAAAAAAAAAAAAAAAAAAAAAAAAAAAAAAAAAAAAAAAAAAAAAAAAAAAAAAAAAAAAAAAAAAAAAAAAAAAAAAGTGTTATGACATCAAAGTAAAATGCTTATGCATAATAAAAGAAACTCACAGAGTAAAAAGAAAACCCACAGAGTTAAAGAACATATGTGCCAACCATAAATCTGATAAAAGTTTACTATAAATCATGTGAGGAACTCCTAAAACTCAGTTGCAAGAAAATAAATAAACTGACTTAAAAATGAGTCTGATGGACATTTTTCCAAAGCAGATTTACAGCTGGCCAAGAGGTGTGGAAAAAAGTGCTGATCATCACTAAGTCACAGAGAACTAGAGATGAAAAATTGCAGTGATGCATCAACTCAGGCTGGTCAGGAATTGTGCGATGGGAAAGAGAAGAGATTGTAATGTTGCCAAGGGTTTGGAGGAATAGAGGAAACCCTGACAGTTTCTTGGTAGAAATATAAAGTGATCCAGCCATTATATAAAAGCATGTAAATGTTCCTTAAAATGTTAAAAATAGAGCTATATGATCCGGCAATTTCATTTTTAGTGTATATGCAAAAATGTAGTGAGTCTATCACCATGTTCATTGCAGCCAAGATCCAGAAACAGCTCATATTTCCACTTACTGATGAATGAGTAAAGAAGAGTGGTAGATATACAATAGAAGGTCATTCAGTCATTAAAAGGAAGGAACTCCTGCCATTGGTGAGGCAGAGTCAGCTTTAAGGAGAGGCAGGTGAGGATTGCTCTGTGGTGGGCAGGAATTCTGAGTCACCTTTTTTCTGCTTTCAGATACTGTGGCCAATAATGTTTATCTTTTATGTGAGTTTTCTGCCACTCAAGTGAGTACTGCATTTTTATGTATTTTAGCTGTGGGCTTTCATCTGACCATCAGCACATTTGTGCTTGTGAATGTGTGTGATTATGTATTTACCTTCACTGAGATTAAGGACTATAGTTGAATATATTTTCTTTTATGATTTAACAGTCAGTGGTTATACTGTGTGTGTAATCAAAGGAGCCACTCAAATTGACAAATCAAAGCAACTAGTCTTTATAAATATAAACTTTTTAAATGTCTGTCTGCATAGTGCTGACTTTTTTTCTTACACATAGTTCAATTCAAATAAGATTATGCTCGTGGAGTGTGCATTAGTAGAAAATCTGAAGCATTCAGAGCAGGGGGAAGTATCTGGTCCTGGGTGTAGCATTTGTATGACTATACATGAGAATGTGTGTCATGCAGGCAAACCTTTTTTTTTTTTTTTTTGTGCTTAATTGTTTTGCAGAACCGCTTGGATGTGAAAATTTCTCCATCGTCCTACAAGGACCCCAACAATTTAGCATTTCAGGAGATTAAAATACTTGGGACAGAGGAACCTGTCAATGTCACAGTGAAACACAATGGTGTCCTGACTCAAGCTTCTCCTAATGTCACTTATGATCCTAATCTGAAGGTAAAACTGCATTTTGTTAATGTGTTTGTTTTATTATTGTTCATAGCACCATGGCTTTTTTCCTGTCAGGGGTTGCTGAGGTATCAGGGAGCCTTGTGAGTCCTGAATAGGGAATTCAAAGGGTCTGGTTTGAAAATGAGAATGAGACAGACAGACAGACCTAGAGCGAGTTGGGGAGCTACTGAGGAATGGTCTTTGCATTCTCACTCATCTACACCTAAATGTTCTGCTTTCTTCAACCACTTAACTTTCTGATAAATAGTTGTCATGTTCACAAGAAGACCAGTGAGGAAAGTGGTAGACAGGATCAGAGGAAAAGGGATCTGGAAACTTATGGCTGATGCTAAAATGTAAAGGTGGGAAGAGAACAAGAATTGGCCCCTCGAGGACCCATCCCGCTGGGCCCCAGCGGCACCATCACATGGGCTTAGAATCAAGGACACCCTCCTCCCCTGTAAGCACCCTGCTGGTTCGGAGGTCTGGCTAAATTGATAGCAACTAAGGAACATCAAGCAACTAAATGCTAGTGTTTTGTTGATTTTGGCAACGTGAGCATCTCTTTGGAAGATGACAGTAGGCAATCTAGCAAATATGGGGGATTCTCTTCTGTCTTGTCTTTGAGGCCCAATATGGTTCTCACCGTTTTGCTCTACTCTGATTATTATTATTATTATTATTATTATTATTATTTGCTTTATTTTATATTCTGTTTTTATTGGTTTTATTCTGTTTTCTTTTTGGTTCAATTCTATTATACCTGTTGGAATGGTCAGCTATTCTGAAGATAACAAGATATACTATAGTAGCTATTGTTTTCGTAGTATCTTTCTTCGAAGATCTGTACCAGTTCTGCTACTTTGTTTTGATTGACTTTGTTCTGTTATGTTCTGTTGGATTTTACTATCTTTAAAATAAAAAAAAATAAAATGTAGAGGTGGGATGTAGGATTTTCACAAATTAAAATTGTGCAGGGTAGTTTTTTTTTTCCATTTGTACTGAGTCTCACTCCATCACATAGTGTATGTGCTCAAGAAGCACATTAAGATAAATAATATATGATCCTACCAAATGCCTGTTTCTTTCATTAGATGGTAAGAAAAAAGTAAGTTTCCATTAGTGGTATTCAAACCTGACCCTCTTTAACAGATTGGAATCAGTTCCTCTGAGGTCCTAGCATTATAACGACTATTTAGTGCAAGAAGTCATGATCACAAGTACTACAGAGATTCCTGCCATTGGAGCTTATTTTGTGAGGAGCTTTCAAATTTATGGAAATAATTCAATTTAGACATCTACTATGATGACGGATTGATGATATTTGGTATTTTGTTCTAAGAACACATACTGAGAATGCATCCATTATAATGCTATAAGTAAATATATGTGGCAGTTTGTGTATGTTGTTAAGAACAAGCCATTTAAAAATACATATATGGGGCTGGGGTTTAGCTTAGTGGCACATGCACCTGCCTTGCAAGTGAGAGGTTGTGAGTTTGATCCCTGGTACCAGAAAAGAACAAAAAAACAAAACAAACTGAAAAATCCCAATGCATACATGGAAACAAGTTCAATCTCTGTTAGCCAAATATATTGATTAACATAAGACTAAAGGAACTCTTTCATTATTTGAGTTTGAGTTATGGATAGATAGAATTTATACACTGCAAACTATTGGAAAGGGGGCAGCGAATACAAACGAACATTGAGGAGATGTTAGATTGTGTATTATTTGTTGAAATCTTATTGGTATTGTTGAACTAAGTTTCTTCGAAAAAGAAATGTCCTTGAAAAATTATCAGTCAAGTAGGAAATCATAGCATTGAGTGAGAAAAAAGTCCTAGCGGTGAAAAATTAAGATTTTGTTCTTTGTTGATGAGTATAGAAGTTAGAGAGATGCTAGTATTGGTTCAGAGGTTTCAGGTTATCAGAAATGAGGCCTTGTGATAGGGTGTGGCTACCTAGGTCAATTATCCATGCCTCTGTCCTAGGACATATCTTTAAAAAATGAAAACTGATGAAGAAGGTAAACTTGTAGAGGCAGACCTTCATATGAAGAAATAAGCAGTTGGTGAGCAACTCTCTGTGAATGTGAATTTAGCTATTTTTTGGAAAGTTTGCTATCATATTTTGCAGTGCTGGGAACTGAACCCAGGGCCTTGGGTATGCCGGGCAAGTAATGTTGTAACTAACCACATCCCCCAGTGGAACTTCGGTATTGTAAACTGAAACAATGAGCAATAGAGACCATATGTTACATGGGGAAGACAAAAAGCAATGGAAACCAATAATGGATACCATTTTCCTGGAAATGGGTATTTGTCACTGTAAACTATCACATCTTGAAACATTAGAATAAGCCAAGCTCAGGATTTGGAATAGGTTTGCATCATTTGTCTATGAATCTCTCATAAAAATCTTTGTTAGATTCACTTTTGAAAAGAGATTGGTTTGGCTTGCAGGAAACTTGTGGTCCCCTTTTGAAGGATTTGAGGTGGCCCAATGAGAAAGCCATACTTGATTCAATTCTCGAATTTTCGCAGAATGATGCTGACATTAGGCATTATTGAGGCGGTGGTGGAGCATGGGAATTAGTAGTACAGGGAGGGGCAAGATTATTTAGACTGGGAAGAGACTGGAAGATGGATGATAATCCCTCAAATATGATCTTCTTGCTTCAGACAAATAAGAATGTTAACTGTGGTAAGTGGTACTTACAGAAGAGTGCAACATAAGACTATTGTATAGAAAAATGTGGTTTGAATTTCTGAGTGAGGTTCAGAAAGGATATAAAAGTTTCAGTAACTAGGCTTAGAGAAATGAAGAGCCTGAGCTATTAGAAATGAAGAAAATGTTATGACCTGTAGAACTCATTACTTTGGAAACTGATAAAACAGAACCTAAAGAATTGAAACAATTTGTGTAAGATTCCATGGAATAAAGGGAATGAGGCAGCTGGCCATTGGAATTTGATGTGGTTTCTACTGCTTCAGCCTATAGGTATAATGGTATTGAGTGTGGAGAACAAGGAGCTAAACTCAAGTTTGGAAAGCAGAAGAGAGTCTTTTTTGCCACAATAAGGAGAAAGAAGAGGAGTTAGGGAAAGAAAGAAAAGTATTGATCACAGTAGATTTTATTTGACCTACATATTTCTATGTTACAAAGTACAAGATTCTGACAGAACGATGATAGTCCCTATTGTAATATACAACTCTTCATATAAACTATAGTCATATTTTACTTGGATTGTTGAGAGTCTCATCTAATGACAATTTTTTTTCCTAAAGAAAAATTTCTGATTTTGCAAGGCCTTTGCCCTGACGATAAATTTTCTATGACTTCTCCATTCCTATAGGTTGCCATTATCTCTGAAATCAATCTTGTCCTGGGAGAGGCATACACAGTGGAGTGGGGCATAAACATAAAGGACATAGAAAAAATAGACTGTTACCCTGATGAGCATGGCTCTTCTGAAGCAGCCTGCATTGCCCGTGGCTGTGTCTGGGAGGTAAGCTTGCTGATGTTGTTAGTGCTCCCTAAAATCCTGTACTCTTTATCTACAATTTCATGAGCACAGTTCTGGAACTGATACACCTACATAAAACTCACAGAAAGCAAGGGCTTTCAAAGGCAGTGAATCGGTATGTGAGAATACCCACACACCTCAATTTCCACTATGTAGCAGACCAGTGAGAAGTCAGAAGAGTAGTAAGAGAGACAGGAGGAGGAACTCCTCCAGGCCAACAGGGAGCTGCAAAAGGGAGCTGTAGAGGGAGCTGCAGAGCATGGTTGGGTGCAACCAGCTCCTAAAGGGCAAACTGCAGGCCCTGCAGGCAGACTACCAGGTGCTGCAGCAGCAGGAGTGGTGGGATGATTGTAGTGGGTATCTTGTTTGGAGATCAGTAATTTAAATTATTGGCATTATCAAATTATATATAAGTGAATACATGGTGGCTTCATCTCCACATAAATTGCCTTTCTCAAGTCTTTCAGAGAATGCATACTAAGTAGGATATTTACTTTATTTTTCAGGAATCCAGTACCCAAGGGGTCCCATTTTGCTATTTTGTCACTGATTTGTACTCTGTCAGCAATGTGCAGTATGACTCACATGGGGCCAGCGCTGATATTTCCTTAAGGTCTTCTCCTTACACCAGTGCCTTCCCCTCCACCCCTGTGAACACCCTCCGCCTGCAGGTGACCTACCATAAGGATGAAATGCTGCAGTTTAAGGTAAACAGTGTATAAGTATCAGGTGCTGACACAACTCTTTTTGGTATCCCTATTGTTTTTCCTGTTACTGGGAATTGAACCTAAGCTCTTTACACTGAGCTACCTCCCCACCCCATTGTTTCATTGTTTAATTTAGACAGGGTCTCATTAAGTCATTCATTGGCCAGGCTGGACTTGAATTTATGTTCCTCCTACCTCAGCCTCGCAGAATACTTGAATTATAGGCAAGTGCCACGATCTCTGGCTCTCACTACTCCTTGGTATTGAAGGTTCATAATAGTCTTGAAATAAGTTTACTGTGTTTTTTTATTTGATCATTTTTAATTTTTTTCTCCTCAAAATAAAATGGATCTTTTTTTTAGTACTTGAGATTGAACCCAGGTTTTCAACACTAAACTACAACCCCCGGGGACTTGCTACATTCCCTGACCTGGGCTTGAATTTGTGATCATCGTGCCTCAACCTCCCAGACTACAGGGATTACAGGTGTGCACCACCACACCTGACTAGTTTTCTCTTTTAAATTATGTGTTGCAATACACTAGATGATAATCCTAATCAAAACAACAGTGAGAATAGATTGGTAGAACAGTGAGATCTGTTCTGATTTGCATTTGGAGAGTTGATCAAGGCTACTGTAAGAAAAACAGTATGGGAGAATGAGAAATGGAGAGCACATTTAGGAGCTTGTCCTGTAGATGGGGCAAGTGAGAGACTGATGCTCTTTGCTTTGTATCCTCACCAGATCTGGGGCATGTGGTGAATACCTGTAGATTTAAAATGAGTGAACTTGATTGTTTTCTGTACTCCTACTTAGCCTTCCTCTTGATAACACAGTGGCTGACTTCCAAAGATGTATATTTTTATGAGCCCAAATAATTTCCTGTGCCTTTGACTTCCCTGTGTCCTTACCAAAATGTTTTAATCTTGTTTTCTTGCTTGGTTAATTCCTATAGAACTTTCAAAACTCAGTCTGTATTTCTCCCATGAGTCTATCTCTGTCTCCTAGAAACCAAGGAAAGCATTTCCTTCCTTAGAATCTTACAGCATTTCTACAGTTCTGCATTATCAAAATCACTCCAGTATTGTAAATACCTCTCCATCTTTTCACATTAGCATGTGAATTTCTTAAAACAATAAGCCTTACTCTTTCAGCACATATCCCTTGTGTGTAGTGCCTGCACTAAGATGCAGATGTTGTGCAAACGCAGTGGATTGATTTATGTGTCATTTTCAGCAAAAACATCTATGATTTTTTAAGCAAAATAGATCATGTTTTGGCAGGATTATATTATAATTCTGAATAGTTTTCAGGTATTCCCAAAACTCATATACTCACACAAATGAAAAATGTAAATAGCACACCGATTTTTTTTTATTATTTAAGAGAAAAAAGACACAGTAAAGAAAAACAAAAAGCAAAAGAGACAAACCAACAACAACAAATCCAATACAATAACAGTATAGTTTTACAAAACAAGATCACAGGAATTTGATGATGGTTGTGATATTGCATATCATTACCTTCAAAAGGGTTGTTTAGATTAACAGATATAGACATGTAAAATTGATCTAATCATATAAATATTAATTGCTCTTTTCCAATAACTAATACATTTAGTAGTGTAGTCTTTGTAGCTATCTTATGTATATGTATATACAAATTTATGGCTCTTCCTTTTTCCCTTCCTTCTTTGGTCCTTTCCCCATCCCAATTACTTTTCCTCTTTGAGCAGTTTCTTACCCTTATGCAGTATTTATTGTAGATTTTGAATCATTTATACTTTTTCAGTTTCTTATACTAGGGAGACAATGCGGTATTTACACATGTGAATTTGATTTATTTCACTTATGAGTATGGCCTCAAGTCGTGTTCATTTACTTATAAATGTCTCGACGGACTCTTTCTTGATAGCTGAGTAGCACTCCATTGTATAAAAGTACTACATCTTTTTTATTCAGTCCTTGATTGGTGGGCACTTGGGTTGTTTCCAAGGTTTGTATATTACAAACTGTGCTGCTATAAACATAGGTGCACATATATCACTGTGGTATGACATTTTCAATTTTCTTCTGGGAAAATGCCCAGAAGCAAGATAGCTGGGTCAAATGGAATCTATAATCCTAGCTTCTTGAGGAATCTCCACACCAATTTCCACAGTGATTGCACTAGCCTACACTACCACCAACAGTGGAGAAGCAAGAGTTCCTTTTTTCCCACAACCACTCCAACATTTGTTATTGGTTGATTTCTTGATCTTGGCCATTCTTTCTGGGGTGAGATGGAGTCTCAGGGTTGTTTTAATTTGCATTTCCCAAATGACCATTGATGTTGAACATTTTTTCATATATTTATTTGCCATTTGTATTTCTCTCTCTGAAAAGTGTGTATTCATCTCAGATGCCTATTTTTGGATTGGGTCCTTGAATTTTAGGGCCTGATTTTTTTTTGAATCTTTCTATGTTTTAGAAAGAAGTCCTTTGTTTGAGGGGTATTTGGCTAAGATGTTTTCCCAATTTGTGGGTTTTCTTTTCACTCTGTTGGAGATTTCCCTTGACATGCAAAAACTTTTTAATAAGATGAGATCCCAGTTATTGATTCTGGGAAGTATTTCCCATGCAGCTTGATTTTTGTTCATGAACTCTCTGCCTACTCCTATATTGTCAAGATTTTTACCTACTTTGTATTCCAGCAGATTTGGTGTCTCTGTTTTAGTATTCAGATCTTTGATCCATTTTGACTTTAGAGCATGGTGATAGACCTGGATCTAGTTTTAGTTTTTGGTATATGGAAAGCCAGTTTTTCCAGCGCCACTTATTAAAGAGGCTATCTTTCTTTCAGTGTACATGTTTGGCCCCTTTGTCAAAGATGAGGTGGCTGAGTATGTTTGTAGTTGTGGCTGTATCTTCTAATCTATTCCATTGATCTTCAGGTCTGTTTTTATTCCAGTACCATGCTGATTTTATCACAGTAGCTTTGTAATATAGTTTCAAGTCAGGGATTGTGATGCTTCCTGCCTTACCTTTGTTGCCCAGAATTGCCTTTGCTATTCTGGGTCTCTTCTGGTTCCAGATGAATTTCAGGGAGGATTTCTCTAGCTCTGTAAGGTACACAAGTGGTATTTTGATTTGAATTTCATTAAATGTGTATAACAATTTTGGGAGAATGTCCATTTTCACAATATTTGCTCTTTCTATCCATGAACAGGGAATATCTGTCCATTTTCCAAAATCCTCTTTGATTTCCTTTTTCAGAGTAATGTAATTTTCACTGTATAGATCTTTAACTGCCTTTGTTAGATTGATTCCTAAGTATTTCTTTTTTTTCAGGTTCTATAGTGAAGGGTGTGGTTTCCCTTAGTTCTCTCTCAGTGTGTTTGCTGTTTTCATACAAGAAAACTATTGATTTTTGAGTGTTGACCTTGATCCAGCAACATTACTGAATTTGGTTATTACATCTAGAAGTCTTTCAGTGGATTTTTGGGGGTCTTCTATGTAGAGTATCATATCATCTGCAAATAATGATAATTTAACTTCTTCCTTTCCTATCCTTATTCTTTTTATGTCTCTCTCTTGTCTAATTGCTCTGGCTAATGTTTCCAGAACTATATTGAATAGAAGTGGTAATAATAGTCATCCTTGACTTGTTCCTGGTTTTAGGTTGAAAGTTTTCACTTTTTCTCCATTTAGTAAGATGTTGGCTGTTGGTTTATGATATATGGCTTTTATTAAGTGAGGTGGAGACCATCTATTCTGAGTTTCTGTAGGGTTTTTTTTTATCATGAATGAGTGTTGGATTTTGTCAAAAGCCTTTTCTGCATTTATTGAGGTGATCATGTGATTCTTGTCCTTGGTTCTGTTGATATGGTGTATTACATTTATTGATTTGCATATGTCGAATCATCCCTGCATTGCTGGGATAAATTCCAATTGATTATGGTGTTTAATCTTCCTGATGACTTGTTCCATTCTATTTGCCAGTATTTTATTGAGGATTTTTGGATCTATGTTCATTAGGGAGATTGACCTGTAATTTTCTTTTTTGGTTGGCTCTTTCTCTGGTTTTGGTATTAGGGTAATACTTGCTTCCAGGAATGAGTTAGGGAGACTGGATTCCCTTTCAGTTTCATTGAAGAGTTTGAGGAGTGTTGGCATTAAGTCTTCCCTAAATTTCTTGTAGAATTCAGCAGTGACTTCATCAGGACCTGAGCTTTTCTTTGTTGGTAAGGTTCTAATTACATTTTCAATTCCATTAGCTGAAATTGGGTTATTCAGCAGCTTTACATCTTCTTGATTCAGTTTTGGTAATTCATAGGTTTCTAGGAATCTGTCCATTTCTTCTGTGTTATGAAACCTATGGGAGTAAAGGTTTTCGAAGTAGGTATTGATGATCTTCTGTAGTGATCTGTAGTGATTTCACTATTTTTAGGGTCTGTAGTGATTTCACCCTTTCATTTCTTATTGCAAGGATTTGAGTTTTTCCTTTCCTCTTTTTGATAAGGTAGTCTAGGGGTTTATCAATTTTATTTATTATTTCAAAGAACCAACTCTTCAATTCATTTATTCTTTTTCTTAGTTTCAATTGCATTAATTACTGCCCTTATTTTCTTAGTTTCAGTTGCACTAATTACTGCTCTGATCATTATCGTTTCCTTCCTTTTCTGGACTTTGGGCTTGACTTCCTCTTCTTTTTCTAGAAGTTTGAGGTGCAGCATTAGGTTGTTAATGTGTGTTCTTTCCATTTTTCTGATGTGGGAGCTTAATGTTATAAATTTCTCTCTGAGGACTGCTTTCATTGTATTCCACAGGTTCTGGTAATTTATTTTTGCATTTTCGTTTGATTGTAGATCTTAATGTCTTCTTTAATTTCTTCTGTGACCCATTGATTGTTTAGGAGAGTGTTATTCAATTTCCATGTGTTTATGGGGTTCTTTTGGGTTTTTTGGTCATTGATTTCCAATTTTATTGCACTATGGTCAGATAATATGCATGAATTATTTGAATTCCTTTGTATTTACTTAAGCATGTTCTGTGTATGTTCTATTTTAGAGAATGACCAATGTGCAGCTGAGAAGAATGTGCATTCTGATGTTGTTGGTTGGAACACTTGATACACATCTACTAGGTCCATTTGTTCATAAGTTTGATTCAGTTCTGTTATTTCTTTGCTGATTTTTTGTTCGGTTGATCTATCTCTTTGTGACAATGGGGTGTTAATGTCCCTCATTATAACTATATTATTGTTTATTTGGTTTTTCATGTCTATTAAGATTTCTTTTACATAGTTGGGTGCTCCCATATGTGGTGCATATATATTTATGATGGTAATCTCTTCCTCTTGAAGTTTCCCCTAACAAGTATGTAGTGACCTTTATCTCTTTTGATCTTTTTTGGTTTGAAGTTCACATTGTCTGTAAACATAATAGCTACCCCTGCTTTTTTCTGGGTTCCTGTTACATGGAGTATTGTTTTCCAGTCTTTGATTTTTGGTCTGTGAATTTCCTTTTGAGTTAAATGTGTTTCTTGAACACAACATATTGTTGAATTTTGTTTCTTAACCCACTCTGCCAGTCTGTTGCTTTTTATTGGTGAGTTGAGACCATTTACATTGATTGATATAACTGGTATGTACTGACTTATCCCTGTCATGTTATCTTTGTGTTGTTGGTTTTCTACTTTTTCTGTTTAATTGTTTGCCCTACTCAGTGGTTTCCTTTTGCTGCTGTTCTTGGGATTGTAGTTATCTTTGTCTCTTTCTAGAATGTCTTTGAGTACTCTTTGTAGTGTTGGTTTGGTGGCCATGTATTTTTTCAGTTGTTATTTGTTGTGGAAGTATCTTATTTCTCCACCATTTTTTAAAGATAGTTTTGCAGGATACATCAGTCTGGGTTGAAAGTTGTTTTCTTTCAGGATTTGAAATACTTCATTCCAAACTCTTCTTGACTTGAAAGCTTGTGTTGAGAAGTCTGCCATGATTCTGATAGGCTTCCCTTCATGGGTGATCTGTTTCTTTTCTCTGATAGCATTTAGTATTCTGTTCTTGAGCTGAATTTCTGATATCCTAATTATATGTCTGGGTGAATGTTTATTTTGGTTGTGGTTAATTGGGGTTCTGTATGCCTCACTTATCTGAATATCAGATTCTCCTTCCATGTTTGGAAAATAGTCTGCTGTTATTTTTGCGGATAGTCCACAGGTCATTCACATTGACCCCTGCTTTTTCATTGACACTTGTCAATCTTATATTGTTTCTCTTGGCATCATCTTGCAGCTGTTGAATTGTTGTTTCCTGGTTTCTTGTTATTTTTAAGAGATCTTTTATTTTGTGATCATAAGCTTCCATGCTGTCTTCAAGGTCTAAGAGTCTTAATTCAGCTTCATTCAAGTGATTTTGCAACTTGCAATGGAATTTTTGATTTCCTGAATTTCCTTTTGAATCTGTTTTATGCATTCTAATTCTGTCTTGCTTTTTCCATTCAAAGTTTCAATCATTTTCTTATGTTCTTTCATTTTTTATCTTGATCTTTTCTAGACACACACAGCATTTCTTTCATAATGTTTGTCATTTCATTTTTTAACTGAGAGATAATTTCTGGTCTAATTTCCTCTTTAGCTTCATGGAGTTGTTTCTTTACTTCAGCTGCTATCATTTCAGAAAGTTCAGTTGTGTGACTCCCAGTGTCTTCTATTTCAGTGTCTCTTGGATTCATTCTCGTTGGACTGAGAGACTGAGACTGCATCTTGCTCCTTCATTTTTTCATTTTCCTCTGGGACCTGTGTAGTTGGCCAGGCAGCCTCTCCATGGATTGCACTGGAATGCTGCACTGGGTAGTGCTTTGATCCTCCAATATCCCCGGGCTAGCCAGTGCACACCTCCAAGCAGTGGTGCCAGAGCCATGTGCTCTGTGGCCTGTGAGGCTGGCTGTGGGTTCCCCTGGTGTACTTGTTGGGTTGCTCTGGGATGCTTGGCTGGACAAAGCTTGTATCCGCCCTACAGCTGGCAGTGGCACACCCACAGCATGTGTCACCGGGGCCTGGAACCTGGCTGAGTGGAGCTCCAAACCTCTGCAACCAAGGTGTCTAGGCGGAGAATGCCGTGGGGTGCGGCACCTTTGTGTCTGACTGTGAGGAATCCAGAGCCTCTGGAGCACAGAGCTAGCCAGCGTGCTCCACTGGCATATGGTGCCTGGGCCTTTCTCCTGGTTGTGTGAAATTCAGAACCTCCAGGACCTGCCACATGGCTAGCTGGTCCATGCCCCTAAACCATGGAGCTGGGGCCTTGTGCTCTGATGGGCAGAGCTGAAAGTCTCCAAGAGCTTTCTGCTATGCTGGTTGCTCCCTGATGAGCGGCTCTGGGGCTCTGGGCTGGGCTGGGCTCAGTACCTCTGTGTCCTGTGAGCCTGACCAGGCATTCCCCTGAAGGATTGCACTGGGATGCTGGGCTAGGCAGAACTCAGATCCTCGGTACAGCTAGAGAGGACACACTCCCGGAGTATGGTCCAGGGCTTTATGTCTGCCTGGGTGGAGTTCAGAATGTCTGGGACCCAGGCAGCTAGGGTGGAACACACCCTGCAGTGTGGCACCAGCAGGACCTTGCGTCTGGCTGTGAGGGGTCATCACACTGATTTTTAAATGTTATTTTTCATTTAGTACCAATGGCAAAATGAATGTTTTATAGAGGCCTTAACAGTGAAGAATGACAGAATCAGATAAAATCTAGATATCAGATTCTTACAGAAGACAAATATAGCATATCTAGATTATTGAGGAAGGCAAGGTACCACTAACAGTATACTTATGCATTGTACTATCTTTGCCTAAAAGGGTTTTTCATTGACAGGAATAGTAGAGTATCTCTGTAGTGTTCATTGTGATGCTTTGAGACATTTCTACATTGTGAACTGATCAATTTAGGATACTAAGGTTCTTTTACCAACTCAGATATTTCTGATTTCTTTATAATGAGAATATTCAAATTCATGCCTTCTAGCTAATTTGAATTCTATAATACAATATTGAGAACTATAGTCATGTCTGAATATAGCACTTATTCACCATTTTTATATCCTTACCTAAAATCCATTTCCTCTCCCTAGATTTATGATCCCAACAACATTCGTTATGAAGTCCCAGTTCCTCTGAATATACCCAAGATTCCCTCCAGCACCTCCGAGAGCCGGCTCTATGATGTCCTCATTACCAGGAATCCATTTGGGATAGTAATTCGCCGGAAGAGTACAGGCACTGTCATGTAAGTGGCTTCTAGTGTGATTTGGAATTGCTGGTTTCTTCCATGGCCCTTGACAGCCCTTTGTCCTTGGAGTTACCCTGGATGAAACCAGACACAGTCCATTTCCAGATCTGTGAATAATTTTTTTCCTTTAGATCTGTTTAATCAGAAGACTGTTGCATCATTAGAATATTGCTGAGACATTTGCCCATTCCTGGGAATTCATCCAGCTAATCAGTATTTATGGCAGTATCTTATCCCTTTGACCTGTTTTTCTAGGTTGCATGCTCATGGACCGAGAAGGTTTCTCTTCTCATGATAACCACAACAATTTACATTGCAATATAAAAGTAAAATTGAGACAGAGATAACCATTGTGTAGGAAAGTGAAAAGGGAAATTCAGAGTTCTGAGTGGTTACTGCTTTTGAAAATGTGGCCAGAGTAGGTCTTTCCCAGCAGGTGGTATTTGAGGTAGTGCCTGGATGTAGAGGATGGCCCTGGAGCTGTGAAGTACATGCTATGTTCTGGGGAAAGGAAAAGAGTATTCTTGCAAGAGGGAAAAATAAGTGCCTAAGTCATGGGACAGGAGCAAAACATGCTGTCAAGGGATAGAAGAGAAGTGTAGTGCATAAGGAGGTGGGTGGTAGCTATGGAGTTGGGATGTTACATGAGTTGAAATCAGGTACAGCTTTGAGGCTTTATTTACATGGTCTTTGCGTGAGGAGACTCTCCACATTATAGACAGCATTGTAATGCGATGTTAGGGTCTCAGAGAAAATATCATGAGGCATGTGTAAGAGAAATGGAGCACATGGAGCAAGATCAGAAGGCAGGGATGGCCTGGAGGGTGGCAGATGAGATGGTGGGAAGTAATTGACTTTGGTGTTGTGGGGCCAGCAGTGAAAGGATGCAGTGGTAGAGAAAGTAAAGAAAGTCTGACTTCTGGCTTTCAACAAGGATGCTAGTGATTATTTTATCCATGTAGACATTGTGTTACATTTGGGAGACCAGTAGTGTCTGTCAGCAGGAAGGAATCAACAGCTCTGTTGTCCTTGGAAAGTCAGCTGCTCAAACTCACTAGGAAAGCTGAGCTCAAACTCACTAGGAAAACTGAAGTTCTTTTGTTATCTACCTGTTCATTCACAGCTGGGACTCGCAGGTCCTGGGCTTCACCTTCAATGACATGTTCCTCCGCATCTCCACCCGCCTGCCCTCCTCTTACATCTATGGCTTTGGTGAAACGGAGCACACGGCCTTCAGGAGAGACCTGAACTGGCACACGTGGGGCATGTTTTCCCGAGACCAGCCCCCGGGGGTAAGCACACATCTCTCCCTCTGTTTACCTCCACTGTGTGTGCTTTGTGCTTTGCCTTTCCTGGTGGATGTGGCTTGTCTCACTGTGTTCTTGGACAAGTGGGCCCATGCCCAGTCACCTTTCTTTGACCTGTGTTTAACTTCTCAGAAAAGATCAGGCCCATCTTAGTAAACATATTTGTTGAATTTTTTAATCAATCCCAGTGTATTCTAACCCCATTTTGCTTCTCTCCCATGATCTCAGTACAAGCTGAATTCCTATGGGGTCCACCCTTACTACATGGGACTCGAGGAGGATGGCAATGCCCACAGTGTGCTCCTGCTGAACAGTAATGCCATGGGTAGGTGATGCCACTGCTCCTTTTGTTTTTGAAAACTACTTACTCTTGAGTAATGTTAGAATGTGTATGAGCTGGCTGCATTCAGAGGTCGAGATATTCGTCTTGTGGTTAGTGGTTTTTATCTTTAAATTTAATATTCTCTTCATTTCATTCAAGCAACATGTAATAGCAAGATAACTGAATTCTTCTTTTGGGAAAAATCACAGAAAAAAGGAAGCAGAAGTTCCAATATTCTTGCAGGCTGCTGGTGGGTACAACTGTCTCACTTGAATCAGTTGTGAAGCTATGGGTCACACCACTCACTCCAAGTGTAGGAAGTGTAAATAAAATTTGTGGGATACAAAACAGAAAAATCAAGGGCTTTGAAAGAATCATGAAGTAAAGACTGGTGAAATACGAATAAATTTACTTAATAGTGTTTTATTACTGGTGATCTCCTATTTTTAACAATGTATGCAAATGGTTCAGTAAAATGCTATCCATGGGGAAAGCTGGGTAAAGTGTACACAACAGTCTGAGAAAAATTTTTGCAACTTCTTGTGAGTCTTAAAGTTTTCTGATATAAAGCTTTGAATAATTTTGAAGAAGTGAAATGATAAAACATATAATAAGACAATAAGCCCACCAAGGGGAAAACATCCAGGGATGGCACCTATGGACTAGCAGTTCTGCATTTCTTGCCGACTGTCTGCCTTTCATACTCTCAAGAGGAAGGGAAATGGTAGGAATGCCAAGCATATTTCCTCATTATAAAAATTTCGACCTTGGTTGGCATTTTCCTATCTTTTTAGATTTTACATTCCAAGGAGAGACAGTGTGTGTGTCAGGCTAGTTCATCCCCATTGTTGGCATTTTCCTATTGTTTTAGGTTGTTGGCTTCATTTTGCTATCTTTTCAGATGTGACGTTCCAGCCCATGCCTGCCCTGACATACCGCACCACGGGGGGAATTCTGGACTTTTATGTGTTCTTGGGCCCAACTCCAGAACTTGTCACTCAGCAGTACACTGAGGTAGGAGGGAATCCATTTGCATATCAAATATTTATTAAGCTTATTCTGTCTTTAAATCTCACTTGATAACGAGAGTTTGTCTTTCTTAGAGATGGGTGATACCTAGTAACAATGAATACATTTTCATAATCATTATATTCATAGTCTCTCTGATTATTGCAGTGTGAGTGCAGGAGTCATGGTACCAATGGTAGTGGTGAGACAAGTAGTATACAGGTAGTTATGGTGATAAGTAGATTATAGTCTTGCTAACGTAGATAGTAACTCTAATGGTGTGGATGGGAGAGCTTGTGAGTATTGCGATTTTGATAGTGGTCACAGTATGGGTGGTGTTGGTGAAGGGATTGTGATAGTAATGGCAGTGATGGTGGTAGATTGTGGGTGTTTTGGCTATGGTCCTGGTGGTGATTGTTGTGTCCATGGTAGTGATAGAGTATGGGTAATATTAGTGAGGAAGAAAAGGTAACAGTGTGAGTTGTGGCAACACTTGTATAATTCTTCATATTACTTATCTTTTACTTGCTGTATGTCAGAGCACTATTGCATATATTAGCTTATTGTCATCTCTGTATATAAGGTGGCCATTAGTGTTATCTTCTTTGACAGGTGAAGAAACAGAAGCACAAATCTATGCTTCATAAGGTCCCACAGCTAGCACACATGGAGCCTGTATACCAATGCAGACATTTTTTCCTCTGGGTTCTGTGCTCCTAATCATAGGCCAACTCTAGTAATCAGAGTAAAATGAAATTTTCCCCAATTCCTAGGTAATCCCCAATTATTAGGTTAACAGTTTTCTCCAGGTATTCTGGTAGCTCGGGAACTTGACACTTCCTCTGTTTATCTCTGCATTTGTCCTTGTTGGTTTTCTATCCTGTGGCCCTATAGAAATATTTTTACTACTGCATGTGCAGTGTAGTTTAAATCTGACTTCTCCTACAAGTATTAGCATTCTGTGTATTTTCTAGGTCATTGGTCGGCCTGTGATGGTGCCTTACTGGTCCCTGGGGTTCCAGCTGTGTCGCTATGGATATGAGAATGACTCTGAGATCGCCAGCCTGTACAATGACATGGTGGCTGCCGAGATCCCCTATGTATGTAAAGGACATTATGCATTGGCTATGTACCCTGGGAGCTAACTCGTTCATCCCTGTATCTGGATTTGTTTGTTATACCTATGTGAAGATGTCCAAAGACACAAGGTTGTTTCTCACATGATGTTACGTGCTGCCTCACCCCAGCACTGTGATGCAGATGGCACCTTGTCCCTTCTTAACAAGGATGATCCAGTCTTTTTCTTTCATATCATGCTTCCTTATTTCCCGTATGAGACTTTAAGAAATTTTGTCAAAAATTTCTTCATTCCATAAGAATCACTCAAAAAAACAAGCCCCAGTGGCTGATTACAGCTATGCATGAGGCTAAAGTTGAAAGATCAGCACTTTGAAACTATTCTGGACAACTTATCAAGATCCTTCCTCAAACTAACATAATAAAATTGCTAGAGACATAGCCCAGGTTTAAAGCACTTTTTTGACTAGTGCAAGGTCCTGTGTTCAAACATCAGGATTAAAAACAAAACAAAGCAAAACAAGAACAAAAAAAAAACAGAAAAAAATAACAGAACACCCCTGAAAGAGTAATTTTGTGTATTTAAAAAGAATGACTCCAAATATCATCAGACCTTTACAGGTGGAGACATGTTTTTTATTTCAGTGTTTTGTGTGCTACTTCATTTTATCCATCCAGGATTCCTCAGTGTGTAGAAGGGTTTGCAGAATGAGAGGGGTGCAAAAATCAGATATGATCCATGGAGCACTTTCATTCTAAAATAGTCCACATACTTTTCTGTTGTTTATAATAGTTTTATTAATGGAAAACTTGCCATCCAGTAAGAATTAATGAGAAAATTGTACCTACTTGCCCCCCCACTGGATATTCCAAAGTAATTACAAGCTTCTGTTTTGTTTTGTAGTAATTTACCATCATTTTGTGTTATGAGTTGATAATTCATATTATATTTTCTGCACATAAGTCACTGTGACCCTAGAGGTGGCCTCCTAGGGCAACCAAAATACATTCTTCTAATCAGTGTTTACAAAGCCACTTTCTCATTTAGAGTTTTATTTATCCTCATAATAGCCCTTGTCAGGTAGACATCATCATTCTATGTGTTACTGATTTACATTGTTGCCATTTTATGATTTAACATTTGAAAACATTAGATAAACTTCCTGGAGCACATAGCAAACAAATCACAGAGTTGGGATTTGAAAGAGCCCGAGAGAAATCTTTGAACTTCCCCATCAGTGTTAGATGGTCGCTCCCTTCTGAAAGTGATTTGCACCTCCTCAACCCCTCTGTTTCCCTGTGTCCTCCCACAGGACGTGCAGTACTCAGATATTGACTACATGGAGCGGCAGCTGGACTTCACCCTCAACCCCAAGTTTGCTGGGTTTCCAGCTCTGATCGATCGCTTGAAGGCCGACGGGATGCGGGTCATCCTCATTCTGGTTAGTGCACAATCATGTGAATGTGATTAGTTTGGGCAGTGGCCAGGCTTTGGTGCAGAACGCATTATGCTGAATTTACTTTCATGTTGCGGGAAGAGAAATTGAAGCACAACGAGAATTGTATTTCCTAGGATTCATGAATACATTAAAGTTCAGATGGAAGCTAGGGCCACCTTCTCAAAAATTCCCCTTTCTCCTGCCCCCTTGTCATTTGCTGGCTGTGGTTTCCCCACCTGACTTGTGCTTTGGTTTCAGGACCCAGCCATTTCTGGCAATGAGACGCAGCCCTACCCTGCCTTCACTCGGGGTGTGGAAGATGACGTCTTCATCAAGTATCCAAATGATGGAGGCATTATCTGGGGAAAGGTATTGTCTAAGGGGTGATCCACCAATCCCCAGTCTGGTTTTACCTCTTAGATGTGGTAGAATGTTTATAGTTATTGGTTTTTGGTCCTTTGCATGTGGGATCTTAGATCCATTATTTTCATTTTTCAATCAACCTTAGTTGATACAATTAAGAATTTTTTAAAATCTACCCAACTCTTTTTTGGGGACTCTAAATTCACAATGGCTAAGTTTGCATACAACCCTAAGGGTTTAATGGATGCTTGGGATTATGATATTACATTTCGATGCTTCTCATTAATTCTTTTACAATGGGCCATCCTGTTCCACCCACTAAAGCCAAACTAAAACTACTAAGATTAAAAGGAACAGTCTAGGGCGAGATCCTTCTTAGCCTAAAATCATCTCTGCCCTCTTGAGTCATTCTAGGATTATTCATTGCCTCCTGAGTAATGGATCCCTGAATCTTCCAAGGACCTTGAATTCTCTGCTAGCCCTCCTACATTGTATACACCCATGTGGCTGCTTTGGAGTGTCTTGGGTCTCTGTCCTTCCTGTGTCATTGACCTCCCAGCTCCCTACCATGTATTACTAAATTTGTCTCTGTTTCTTATTTCATGCTTTTGCCATACCCCTCATACAGACAGTTGAGGATCTTGGCAAGGTCCCCCATAGCTATGGATCAGACATATATGATAATTAAAATATAAGTAATCCTTGGAAAATAGTTTCTATTTGCTTGGAAAATACTATGCATGTGAAATTACATGGTGCATTGCTATTGAATGTTTGTTTCTCCACAGGTTTGGCCTGATTTCCCTGATGTTGTTGTTGATTCCTCTCTAGACTGGGATATTCAAATAGAGGTAAGAGACCCATTGTGGATCTCAGAGAGTGGGTTTCTAGGATTGAGGAACTTTATGCAGTTTTCTGGACATTCCCTGTCTTGGATATGGGTTCAGCAAGGTAGAACCACTTAGAAATTATGTCCAGCACTTCTGTCTGTGTGCAGATTACCTAACATACAGTAATGTTCTCTTTCCAGCACCAGTGAAGGTGTGTTATCCTTGGGACACTGTGAGAGTTTAAATATTTATCCATGGCTTTAGGTGACACAATGGTAATTTCCCCCTCAACGCTGTGAGATTCCAAAGGCCCCTAAAATACTCACTAGGCACTACCTATTAGTAGTCCTATTTCCCTCTGAGTTAGCGTCTTTGTTGTTTGGGTACCTCTCTTGAAGTACAGTTCCCAACCTTTATCTTTAGTTATTGAGTCTTTTTCTCTGTACATCACTTTTTCTTTTATTCTTCTACACCTTGACTGTGTAAATCCTACCTCCCGGTTTCCTTGAAACTTGAATATCTCCCCTTTTCTTTTACTCCTTAATTTCAAGTCTTTGCTGAAAATTCTTCTCCCCTAGGAACAGTTTCTTGTTTGTAATAGATTCTGGGAGCCCACACAGCTGGACATAAATGTTTTTCCAGCATTGTCACTCATTTGTTACCTGAGTGAATTCATGGTTGCTTATTATTCAGGACGCTTCAACGCTTTTCACCCCCAATATATGTACACTGTGAAGTGATGCAGCTTTGTTATCCACTGTTCTGATAACATCTGTGAGCAGCGTTCTCTGACTTCTCAAAAGTAACTGTCTTGTCTTACCCTATTTGGGTCTTCATCTACAACAATTGTTCTTTCCAGCAGAGTTTATGTACCCCACGGAACTGCCATAGAATTGCTTTTAAGTCAGTAAAGTGGTTTCTCTCCCCCAACCCCAGTACTCCTGGAAGTCTTAAGGGCACAAATCTCTGGCCAAGGTGTTCAGCACAGTGATATAAATTGTGCTACTGGGAAACTCTGGCTTTTCATGGGTTAATAAATATATACCAGTGTTGTGAGAATAAAGCACAGCAGTGGTGTATTCCAGTATTATTCAAAGTCCAAGGCCAAGACCCCTTTCAAAAGCTCTTAAAATAATGTAGGATTCTATGTAATGGCTGGAGGTTTATGTGAAAGACTCCCAATTGTAAGATCGTTCTCAGGGCATGTTATGGGTGTTGGATGGAAGAACAATTTTAAACAGAACCTGCGTAGTCTGGGGACTAAGGAGTCAGGTAGGACAGCTCTCACAGAGTAGTGAGAAAGGTATCAGTAGGTCAGGGATACACTGTTTTCTGGTGTTAGTCTCTGACTGCTTGGATCCTACTTGGCAGTAGTAGTACTTTAGATCTAAAATAAGATACCCGTACTGGTGAGCAGGCTGCCTGTCTTTTGGACTATGTATGTCTTTATCTTTTGTCAGTAGAGGCAGTAGAAAAAAACTGAAGCTGATTGGGGTAGGTTTCCAAAATTTGCAAGAGTGTTTCAGATTCAATTAAATGTTGTTTTCTTTTTTTGATCTTTTACATCTATCTATCTATCTATCTATCTATCTATCTATCTCTCAGCTATCTTCTGGTAAGAATTTAAAGGAAATGATCAATCCTTGTTTCCTTTCTTCAGTTCTTATAAAGGATCACTTGAGTTTTGATGCTTCAGGCAGGCCCCATGGACACAAGAACATGCAAAGCAGAGTCATTGAAGGGCACAGGATCCTTACTCTTATATTTTTACATTGATAAAGGGGGTGCTTGATTCATCATATGGTTGGCTATTGGTGTATTAGACCTATAACACATCAGCCACTGGAGTGAATCCTGACCCTAGTTATGCGGGTATTTTGAAGTTTGTGGTGTAGTGTTGATTTTCACAGTGACTGGGAAACACCATGTGACATTTAGTGGGTGGCGTCCTGGGATCCTCATAACTCTGACTGCAGAGTATTCATCACAAAGGATTCTGTTGCTCCAAATGACAATTTTGCTTTTTAGAGAAACACTTTATTAGGGGTCACAGAATTTTTTAATGTCATCGTTAGAGATTCTTGGTAGCTGGAATAGTTAGAACTAATAATATGACCTGTTTTAATGTGGCTTGTGAAGATTAAGTTTACTGATATCTATGTCTGAGATTCCTGAGAGTTGTGTGAACCAAACAAACAAACAAATAGCCAAGAAATCCACAGAAAGCAAACTGATTGTTTGTTTGTTTCTCTATCTCTTTCTCTCTCACTCTCTTTCTTTACTGGGAGTCTATCTCAGTACCTTGTGCTTGCCAGCCAGCAGGCACTGCGCTGCTGAGCTCTATGCTGTTCCAGGAGCAAATTTCTGAGTTTGAAGTCTGGAGTTTTAATTCAGTAATCCTGGATTGGGGACCAGGAATTGCATTTTCGTATCTGCAGCAGATTTGGATAAAGAATCCTTGATCTAGTCATTCAGGTGTGCACAGACCTGGTTCAGTATCAAAGTAATTGATGGCAGGAGAAATGAGGAGGGATGAAATATTGACAGAATAGGGCAAAACTTACACTTTGGATCATGGAAGGGCTTTTTTTATTACATGGATATGAATTGTCCGAGTGGGACTTATTGAGCTTAATAAAGCATGGTTGACTTTGTTTCCCCTTGTGATACAATTGTGATGTCATTGTGACTCAGCCACAGCTGAGAGCGGCTGTACATCCTACTCCTGCATTCCCTACCCATCCATTTGTTTCTGACTTTGCCTGAGATGGAGCTCTCTGTAGTGAAAAGTCATTTTCTCCAGGTTTTATGTGTTCTTGTCTTTTACCTTTATCTTATTTTATTTTTATTTTGACGGTAATGAGGTAAAACAATAAAATGGTACCAAACAAAACAGTGAGAGCAATACTGGATTTCAGAAACAAGACAGAAGGAAATGCCCTAGCTGCTATATTGTATATTTTTATCCTCTAAATAGTTGTTCAGACTACTGACTTTAGGCCTGCAAAGTCAAAAATACAAGCATTAATTTTTTTTTTTTTTACTTCAGTAGCTCTCATCACAGTCTGTGTTCCTTTGGATCAGCCTGTTGCTTACCAAGGGGTGGCGTGAGGTGGGGGTCAGTTCTTCTTGTCAACTACCATAATGTCCCATGACAGGGTACATGGAATATAGTGACATATTTAGAATCTTGCTGCTGCAAAGATATGTGACACCACAATCAAACAGAATATTTATTATCATTTTTATTAATTATGTCTGACTAAGCATGTAAAGAAATAAAAAAATAGATCAGAGGAATGTAAGACAAGATACTTTTTCTCAAAACACTTACAGTCCATTTATAGAGTGCTACCTGTTTTAAATTTCATTTATTTCTTTTTATTATTATATAACAAAAAAGAGTGTATAGAACATTAGAAAATTATTGGCAAGAGATACTAATATTATGAATGCTATTTTTTTAAAAAGAACAGTTCACAGTAACAATGAAATCTGAAAATGATCCTGTGGAAACTACTTTCCACTCAAAATTCTTTTTCTTTAACTATCTTAACTAATTTTTTATATACATATACACAAACATATGCATATATTTTCTTTCAGTTTGTCACACAAGTGCAACAATACAATGGTTACACGTGTGACTTATTTATTTCACTGATAAGTATATTCCCAAATTGCAAGCATTTAAGTATGAAAGTGTCTAGTTTATCATTCTTTATAACTGAATAGTATTCCATTATATAGAAATACCACATCTTTTTTGTCCATTCCTCAGTCAATGGGCGTTTAGGTTGTTTCCAAGATCTGGCTATTATGAACTGTGCAGCTATAAACATAGGTGCACATATATCATTGTGGTATGATGTTTTTATCTCTTTTGGAAAGATATCCAGAAGGGGTATAGCTAGGTCAAATGGGACCTCCAATTCTAGCTTTCTGAGGAATCTCCACACTGACTTCCACAACAGCTGCACCAACCTGCATTCCCACCTGAACATAGCAGAACTGATCTAAATTTTTATTTTTGTTAGTACATATTCGAAATCCATAATGATTACATTAATCATGGGAAGTTTGTGCACAGCATAGCTTTTGTCTTTTTTAATCCTCATCTGCTCCCTCTCTTCCTCCTTCCTCCATTTCTTAATCCCCTTCCCTTTTGCAAAAGAGTGACACTTTAAATTCATATTTACAATTAAAATAAATACATTACATTTATTATTTGAGAGAACAGGAGAAGTGGGGCTTGAAAATTTCTCCTTAGGTCCTCCCACTTTACATTACACACAGCTACACATGATTTTTTTTACATGTGAATCTTTATTAAGAATATTTTTTTGTTGGTTCATCATATTGTCTTCTTATTGTGTGAAATGTGGTACCAGGTAAAGGAGAGAAAGGAATGAAAGTACAGCTGCACTTTTTATGTAATTCAGAAACCAAAGAAAATAAAGATTCATCCTAGTCTAATATCATGAGAGGAAATTGTAGCCCTTCCTTTCATTCTTAGTAGAGGTTTTGTTGTAACCTGCTATAGCACATCTCATGTCTATTCTTTCTCCTTATCTTTCTGCCTCTTGCCTTTTCTTTGAGAAGAGCTTAGTAAAAATCTGGACAGAAGTTGAAGGCTGACCATCCAGAGTATCAGATTATGAGTTGAGGTTGTTGCTGATGTTCATATTGAAGAGGAACACAGTAGAGGAAAAGAGTCTATGGAATTTTCCAAACTCTAGGGTATCTCATTTGTGCTTATTCCTCTTCATTGCACTCATGAAAACCATGCAGGTTCTATTCAGCCTATCACTATTTACCATAAGATTTTTAAAGTCTTTGGGTATGTTAAATTCTAAGTAATGTTTGTTTGCTGCTAATACATTCATTTAGCACAAATGAGTCATATTTTGTTTTTATAGCAATACCGAGCTTATGTGGCCTTCCCAGACTTTTTCCGTAATTCAACTGTTCGGTGGTGGAAGAGGGAAATTGAAGAGCTGTATAACAATACACGGAATCCAGAAAAGAGCTTGAAGTTTGATGGCATGTGGATTGTAAGTGTGTGCATATGTGTTCTTGTACACATGGATAGGTGTGTGGATCTTTGTCTGTCTTAGCTTGCAGATCATTGACCTCTTGGTGAAAATAATATTCAAGAAATACTTTGGATATATCAAAAACACTTGGTCCATCAGTAGTGGAAAAACCCTGATACCTCTCAAGCCTTGTACCTTGCCCAAAGTTGCTGCTGTAAATCCCATTACTAGGAAATCCTTGCAACTTTGCTTGCCCTAAGAGAGAATTTTTGTAACTCTCTTACTAGTGTCACCCTGTAGAGTTTAACTGAGCTTTAAAGCAGTTCTCACATGGATTTGATGAACCACCCTATGCAAGCATCTATAGAGATTCCTGGATTTTAAAGAGTTTATTCACCACTCCCTTGTCTCTGGACAGGACATGATTATCTTTTAAAATGAACAATGTCTGCTTATTTTGTAGGATATGAATGAGCCATCGAGCTTTGTGAACGGAGCCGTCCCTTCAGGCTGCAGGGATGGTACTCTGAACCGTCCTCCCTACATGCCATGTAAGCACCCTGTGCCTCCCCCAGCCGTGCATCCCTGGATAGAAGTAGGATGACCTCTAGAAGAAACCAGCATCTAGGGGTTTACTTTGACCACTCAGAACATGCCCTAATTGGTCTGGTGGTTTTTGGAACTCAGGAGATACAAGTCACTTTAAGCACTTTACTTTCCTGGTTGTGTGCAAGTTACTAGACCAGGGGCATTGATGTTAAACACCTTGATGCAGGCACACTGCAGCTCAGAGCTAAATAGTATTCTTCCTTGGGAAAGTGGGGGAAGTTTCCATGAGAAATCAAGTTATTCTTAAGCTTCATAGTTCAATCCCTTATACAGAGAAGGGAACAAGGACTAAATGCAAAGGGGCTGTTTATTTTAAGTATTTTTGTCTCAGATTGTAAGTCAAATTTGGGTAGAAAACATTGAACCACAGCAATGTCTCCAAAGAAGTCCCACACATAGATATCATAGCTGTCTGTGGAACTGTGTGTGGTGAATGGTACTCTCTGAGGAGCTCAATGCTTTCTACTTTCAAGAAGCACCTCTTGTTGCCACTCATTTGTGAGACAGGTTAATTGATGATGATCTATTTATTTTTAGTATCAATATACCTTCAATGATTTCTTTTTCAACTAATTGGTTTAAAGTAGTGACATCTTCTTCTATTGCAGACCATGGACTTCATGATCTTTAAAGTTGGGCTTATATCTTAATCCCTAGGAGTTAGTTTCCGTGATTTTCCACAGATTATGTAAAGTTCCAAATCTCAACTTTCTGTACTATAGGAACCCAGTAATCAGACCTTCTTTCTAGAATTATCTAAAATAATTTATAGGTTAATAGACCATATCATCCCCAATGATGTAGTGTTTGGGAACCCTGAGTTTTCACAGAAACCACTGCTTTCTATAGTGAACTTGATGTTGAAAACTCTGGAGGAAGCCATTGTAGCACAGAGCCAACCATTATTATCATGTCCCTGGGAAGCAGGGAAGGAAACCATGCTGAATTCCTGGTAGTCTTCAGATCCAGAGTTTAGTCCCTTAAAGAGACTGGGGCTGGTTTTCACATTCCTAAATCCTTCCCCTCAGATTTGGAGGCCAGAGACAGGGGCCTAAGTAGCAAGACCTTGTGCATGGAGGGTGAACAGATCCTTCCAGATGGCTCCAGAGTGCGTCACTACGATGTGCACAGCCTGTATGGGTGGTCTCAGACAAAACCTACCTATGAGTGAGTTGCTTTCTTCTTCTCTAGTTGATACAATCTGTAGGATCAGTCAGGGGTGGATGAAAATTCTCTATTTTTCCTTTCATGTATCATTCTAAGATTCAGGAGGAGTTTAATTATAAGCCATAGTAAATCTTAAACAAAAAGCCCTCAAGCATAGAGCCAGGCCCTATGTTTGTAACTATTAGGACTGATTTAAATAAGTAAATTGTCCCATCATAGAGAAGCAAGCATTCAGGACTGGGACACAGAGAGAGGGGCACCGGTCCTGTAATAGCATTAGTTGGAAGATTCAAAAATAATATGGCTGGTAATTGCCTCTCTGTTAGCTCAAAATGGAGACATCTCTCTTTTTATCTTTCCCCAATTCTTTTTGAAAAGTTCATAAGTCTCCTGTTGAATTAGCATTCTCTAATTTGTGAGGTCATGAGGCAAGTCAATAAGTACAATCGTGACAAGGAACTTACCTTTTTCCCCGACACGGATAGAAAATCAAGCCTTGAGTAAATAAGTAGCAACTTTAGTGTTTCCTTACCATTTCAGGATAACCCAGTGGTTTTACCACATAGTGAACTCCTTCTAAACATTGAAAAGATCAGTGCTATTAATAACCTCCATCAGTCTGCACAACCCTACCTTAGTTCCACATTAGATATTCTGACCAGTCATGTAGCAAATACTTTGTCACCAGACCCTAGGCACAAAAACTTTAAAAAGTAGACCCCTGTAACCTTTCTTCCCCTACTTTGGTTTCATTTCATCTCATTGTTCTCCAACCAGAGCTGTGCAGGAGGTGACAGGACAGCGAGGAATTGTCATCACCCGCTCCACATTCCCCTCTTCTGGCCGCTGGGCAGGACACTGGCTGGGAGACAACACGGCCGCATGGGACCAGCTGAAGAAATCGATCATTGGTACATGGAACTGTTCCCAGGGCCATGGTGGCAGGGAGAGGGGTGACATCCTTGGTGAAGGAGGAGGAGCAGGCAGGTCTCAATACCTCCCTGACACAGATGTGGTTTCCATTGCAGGCATGATGGAGTTCAGCCTCTTTGGCATATCCTACGTAAGTGGCCTTGAGATCCCTCCTGACTGTTTCCAAGATGGTGGTGTCTTTCTGCAGTCATTAATGGTCTGGTTTTATTCCTTCTCATTCAGACAGGGGCAGATATCTGTGGGTTCTTTCAAGATGCTGAATATGAGATGTGTGCTCGCTGGATGCAGCTGGGGGCCTTTTACCCCTTCTCCAGGAACCACAACACCATTGGCACCAGGGTAGGACCTCAGCTGCTGCTATGGTTTTTTTTGTTTTGTTTTTTTCTTTGTTTTTATTTTTGCTTATTTGTTTATTTATTTATTTATTTATGGCTTGAAATGCACAACCATTTATAAGCTAAATTTATGCCAATGATTTCCTTGGGGAAATCTTCAAAGTTGTCAAACCTTACTCTCAATGAACCATATTCCTCAGTATTGTTTCAGTGATTTGTTTTCGTTTTTGTTCAGAAATATTCTTCCTAATGCATGCCGATAAAAATGTCTTATGTGCAAATTTTGTCAGCATTCTCTGGAGAGCTTCAGTGACCCATTCCAGTGCATTAAGAATAGTCTTGGATTCTCACCTCTAGTTATCTTTAGTTTGGCTGTGTGTGATCCATGTGAAAATGTATTCAGTGATCCTCTGAACTTTCAAAGTTCCCCTCACATGAACTCTGAACACTTCTTTTCCTCCTTTAGAGACAAGACCCTGTGTCCTGGGATGCTGCCTTTGTAAATATTTCCAAAAGTGTGTTGGAGACCAGATACACCCTGTTGCCCTACTTCTACACCTTGATGCACAAGGCCCACACAGAAGGTGTCACTGTCGTGAGGCCTCTCCTCCATGAGTGAGTGTCCAGCTGGACCCTGTGCACTAATGAATAATGCATTTCTTTTTGTAGAGTGGTAGTGGATGCAGAAAATCACTCCAAATTGAAGATGTGATTTACTTTTGTTATAAGGTCATTATTTAGAGAGTATACATTGCACTTTTAATTGGTCATTGAAGAAAATGTATTTAACAAGTGAAAAAATTTCTGAAAGGATCCAACACAACATAGCAATATTTTTTTGTAATTTGCCAGTGCAAAAATTGTGCTCCATTTTGTACCTGTGTTGTTACATGGGCCTAGGCCTAAATGAGTTCTGTTAACCAAAGAAGATACATAGGGAAAGATGTAAGTGATGAGGGCCAACCTGGTGTTTAGCATGTGCCATGGTGAGGAAATATATTTCTGCCTTCAAAGGAACCTGACCTGTGGAGAGTGGGGCTCCATGTTGTTGGTGACATTAGGAAGTGAGGATGATAGTAGATGCAGCCAAATTTCTCATTCAGAGTTGAACCTGAGGTATTTCCTCAGGCCTTGGACTCTGATTGTGACCAGTTTGTTTTCCTTCCAGGTTTGTGTCGGACCGAGTGACCTGGGATGTAGACAGTCAGTTCCTGTTGGGTCCTGCCTTGCTGGTCAGCCCTGTCCTGGAGCCTGTGAGTGTGGAGGGCTGTGCTGGCGGGTGGAGGATCCGGGGTGCAAGGCTAGGCGAATAGGAGAAGGAGAAGCAAGCTGGCGCATGATGTATCCTGAGTCATGGTTTCTTAATCTACCTTTGTCTCTTCCTCTCCTGAGTCGAAGTCTATGGCTTATGTGTTGTGGCACCAGCCTCATCTTCTTTAAAGCAGCCTGACAATGCTGATTAGAACAATCAGAAAAACAAACAAACAAACAAACAACTGCCCCCCATGATCCATTGGAGAAGGTAACATTTCTCCATTATGTCAAATGAGTAATGAATCAGGTAGGGCAAGAGTATATATACAGTTCATTATAATATTTTGTCACTATTAGACTCACACTTTCTAAGAGAACTACCTGCAGCCATGTGTGTTGTTCTGTTGCTTTTGTTGAGCCCTTCTTTCCTTCATAACTGGCTGCAGCAGCCAGTTCATTGCTTTTCTTTGAATCGTCTTACATATGCTTATGTTACCATCTAATGACACCCTCTTTATTGTATGTAAGTTCAGCTCCAGACCCAGCTGCAAGTGTTTATCTCTTAGGTAAGGGTATAAGCCAGTGTTGATATTTTCCTCTGAAATATTGGATCTCAAAGAGCTTTATGGAAGGCACTTAATTTGGATAGCAAAATTTCCTCTAGGTCAGTCAAAACAGGGAAAGGAAGCAAGTGTGTCCCAGGAAATCCCTACTGTTTCAACTTCTTTTGTTCTGTTCTATACCTGTGTTCTAAAACACAGTGATGGTCTGGGTTATGTAGTTCAGCAGCCTGGCACCTGCCTGGTAAGTGTAAGGTCCTGAGTTCATTTCCCAGTTCAAAACAAAACAAAACAAACAAACAAACAAACAAACAAAAAACAACTCCTACCCAAAAACAGTAAGAATAAGAACAACAAATGCAAAACTAAAACACACTGCCCACTGCTCACACCTTTCTTTGCGTTTATTTTCAGGGTGCCAGAAGTGTCAATGCTTATTTCCCTGGAGCCCGCTGGTATGATTACTACACGGTAAGTTTTTTTAATCTCTCTATAAGTGAGGAGAATGTATAAACAAGTGAGTTAGATGGATCCTCCTCATGTCAAATACTGGTTCTGCATGCACTTGCTGTGCAGTCTTGCATAAATCACTTTAAACATTGTAAACTCGATTTTGCTTCTGGTATATGGAGTATGACCACCTATTCACATAAATGCTGTAAAATATACTCAAAAGTTTCTCACTGAGGGCCTGGGTTGTCCTGAGCATTCTTGGGAGTCTACCTTTTCTTGTAACATCTCTTTTCATAATATTGAATAATGACAGACACTAATAAGCTCTCAAAATTGTGTTATAAGACATAGTTTTTGTTTATTTCTTCCTCTGTTGTAAGTTCCCAAGTAGACAGATAGTTTTGTCTCTTTTTATTAATTACTTTTTCTATAACCTGAATGCTTAAAGAAAAGTTGTCCTGTGCAATGACCTAAGATCAGGCATTCATGAAGCAGTACAGGGAAAGCACTCAGATGTATGGGTCCCAAAACTTGAAATTCTAAGCAGTGTGCATGCATTTACCCATAAGGATCCCACCGAAGCTGTGTTGTATAGATTCTGATCATGTGAGCCCTGTAGGTCACCTGGGTAACAGGGTCTTTGGATGCAGCTTCATGAAGATGTCTGGTGGCACACAGATGAGTCAGGGTGTGATTCTTGGGGAAGAAAGAAAGCTGATGTCCTTACCCTCTAACCTATCCTCCTTTTCTGACTTTCTGAGTAGTAAAAGGTAGAGGAATTAAAATTCAGAAGCAGCACAAGAACATCTGTGGTCCCAGTGATCCAAGCAATCACAGTGGGATTGGATAAATAGTGTGCAGAAACAATGGAAGTGGGTTCCTTCCTCCTCTCTGTCCTGTGGAGCCCTGGGAGTGTTGGTCACTAATTCTTTGGTGCTAGCCTAAGTCTCTCCTTAGGGTGATAATAGGTTATGATTGCCATGTGCTTTCCATTCAAGGCTCTCAGTGGAGAGAGAAACCTACTGTCTTTAAATGAGTTTAGGCTTGGTCCTGAGAATATTTGCCAATGTGTGGAACTAATTTTGGTAGTCACGCTGGGGTAAGAGTGCATGGATTATTGCTGGCATCTAGTATATACACACAAAAGATGCTGCTGACCATCAAAAATCACAGAAAGTTCTCAAAGCAGAGACTCTTCTAGCTCAATATTTCAGTAGTCCTAACAGACAGAAACACTACTATATTTGGGAAAATGTGGAAGGGTGGTCCCTTAAGATTTGTGGTTTATAATTCAGAATAGAGACGACTTATCATATATGTGACAAAATAAGTTGTCAAACAAAAGGAGATGCATTAAGTTAATGATAAGGTTGTATAAAGGCAACTCCTGTTTTTCTTTTCTGTGAGGCAGAAATCAGAGGTCTTAGGTAGGTGGGATAGGAGTAGGGCAGTGAATGGTGATGGATATTCAATAGATGTTGGTGAAGAGAATGTCTAGAAATATCATAATGGAGAATTTTTTTAGATGCCAATAAAATTTAATGAAGAGATTGTCCAGCCTCCTGTAGCAGTCTGATTTGTTCTAAGAACATATGCGGTTTGTACTAGAGAAATCTCCAAAATGCATGATTCCCTCACAAGTCATTACAGAATTAAAGGCAGAAGTCCAACAGCAGCAGAGTGTAAGCAGAAAGTGTCTGACAGGTATGTGCTGAGTGGTGATGACCTGGCAGTTCAGAGGTAGACAAAATGTCTCCAAAGGCACTGATGGGAGTGACTGTCCTGTCCCTCATCCTCTTCTTTCCTTCTGCCCACAGGGCGTGGACGTTAATGCAAGGGGAGAGTGGAAGGTCTTGCCAGCCCCTCTGGACCACATTAATCTTCATGTGCGTGGGGGCTACATCCTACCCGTGCAGGAACCTGCGCTGAACACTCACTTAAGGTGAATGATGGACCAGGGCTCTGCTTTGCATACTGGTTTGCTCAGTAGTTCACAATGAATGCCACCAATCTCTTAAGCATCATTTTCAAGTCTAATTCAATTTTCTAAAAATTTTGTTTTTGTCTTTTTAAAATTTTATTTTTCACCTTTTTCAAAGCTATTTTGTTTTCCTATTGCTATCTGTTGAAACAGAATGCTAAATATCATGCAAGCCTTGTGAAAGTTGCCGGTGGTGTGTGTGTGTGTGTGTGTGTGTGTGTGTGTACTTGTTGGGGGGTGTCATCAAATTCTTTCCTGCATATTCCTAGGTCTCCTTTGAATAATCTATTGATCTAGATATGCACCCAGGTCAGTCTTTAGAGCATTTCATCCTCATCTGAAATCCTCCGAATTTCACAAAAGCACACTGACCGCTTGGGTCTTCTTTGTTTTCCCAGAACTGTTGCCATTTTAGAACTGAAGTGCTCATATTTTGAGAAAACTCTCACTTCTGGGCACACAGGGTCAGCTGCTCTCTCTCTTTGTTTTGAGCAGACTGTGCCTCCATGGTTCTCGTCTCTTGCCTCTTTTACTCTCATTTCTAGAGGGTCAGGATCCACTGTCCTTCTCTCCAGAATCTCACATCACATTCCGTTTTTCACACTGATATATTTCTTTTTATGATTTAAAATAGGGTTCATAAATTTCCCTCCTTTTACAAGTTGCAATCTTCTTCATGCTTCTGATGTTTTATTTGTACTTTTTTGATTACAGAATTTTAGACTCAATCTGTACTAAAGATTTGCACATTTAAATATTTGTAATTGAAACTATAGTTTATATTTTACACAGTGAAAGTTCTTGGGAATGTAGTAACCTTTTTTCTTTGAACTTCCTTTATTACCTTAAGTTCTTCAGTTATAGACTTTTTATGTAATTATGCCTAAATCAAAAACCGGTTGGCTTCTTTTTCTCTAGTTGTTCAATTTAGACTGTTTTTCCCACTGAAACATAAATTATTATAGTAAAACAAAAATCTTCGCTATTACTCTTCTGACTGGAATGTCAACTACGTTATCCTAGGGTGTTCAAGGTCAGCCAAATTACGTTCCAAGTTACCTCAGCAACTGTATGTCTTTAAATACCTTAATCTGCATATTGAGCAGTCGTACCAAAATACGGTTTCCAACCAGCCCAATGATTTTGCTATGGTTGTATCTCTGCATTTATTACCCTTTCAAACAGAGGCAGTGTCCTCAAAATTCTGGGAAAGCCCTTTACTACTGATGCACAACTGAGCTTTATGCATACTTAATGATGCAAGTGAAGCTCAGATTTCTTCCGCATTAAACATTCTAAAATTCTTCCAGCAGAGGGAGTACTGCAACTTGAAATGTTCTGGTCATTTAAAAATATGCTTTATTCCTTAATGGATCTCCATCTTGTAAGTTTCTAAGTGGTTCCTTGTGACCTAATCTAGAAGAATTAGTTGGAGATACTTAAATCCAGTAGGAAAATATTTATTCTTATACTCAAGTACAAGAGAAACTTAAAATAGTTGGGACAGAAGTTCCTAGAGCTTCCTTCAAGAGAAATGTTGGAGTCGCCTTCTGCTCTCCTCCTTCAGCAATGGGTGCAGCCCTTTATCTCTTTTATCACATGCAGTGGAGGGAAGAGAGTAGTGCATGTGTGGTGACTTCTCATTTTTCTTCTGTGTGGCAGGTGTCATCATCAGTTTAAGTCTCCACCTAAGGAGGTGTATTTTGCTATCACAATGAAGCAAGAGCATCTTCAGGTCTAGTGTCTCTGTGTCCCCAAGCTCTTGCTTAGGAAGAATTCCAAGTTTATTTTTTAAAATTTAATTTAGTTTTTTTTTGAGGAGGGCTGAAATCTTCACAGTGTCACTTTTCCCTCCTCAGGAAACTGTTGACAACCACAACTGCATTCTAACTGTTGGTCAGGGCTACTGCTACTCTCAGACCCTATACCTTCTATGTTAAAACCTCCTGCCCCTGTGTTGTTTTAGTCATGGTTATTTCATGCTCTGTGTCAAAAATTCTACTCTCTGAAGTTCTTATGAAAATATAAATCTACAGTTGGTTATTTTGACTGACTTTTGTGGTGACTTGTTTCTTCTGAGATTGGTGATATTTTGCTTTCAAATGTAGTGAGCATAAGGACCCCGAAGTGGGTCTTCTCTTTGGTTGCAAGTCAGTGGGACTGCTGCCAACTTAATATCATACGAGCCTCCTCACTGAGCCTGGCTTCACATGGGAATTGGAGATTCAGGTTCTCTGTCTTGGGCTATTAAATATACTGGCCCAGCTTTAGCCTTCTCAGGCATTTGTTCCTGGGACATTCCAGCTTTTACTTACTGTGCTCCTTTGTGGTTTGAGACCAGTGTTTTGCTTTCCTATTGTCCCTGTGGACTGTGGGATATATCATTTATTTGCTTGAAAGCCCAACAATTATTTTTTTAAAAAATGTGTTGTAATTTATCTAGGATCAAGTAATACATCAATGGGTGTGTCCTCCAGAGTGTACAGTCTGCTGTATTTCTGGAAGTCTCTTTCAGAATTCCTGTAGTATCTTAAAGTTTATGTCACTTTTCATCTTCTGCTTTGATTATTTGGTAAATGCCCCTAGTCTTTCTTAAAATATTGAATGTCAAAGAATTCAGGAGTTGTAATTTATTCATCTTTCTATTTCCTGGACTATTTAGCAATGACTATTCCAGACGTGCAGTATGGATGAGAGCAGGCCATTGCATTGATAACCTGAGTTGCACAGAGAAGTTTGAACTGTGAAGACTGTAGTAGGAAAGTTGAACCAGGGAGAGGCACAGGAGGAGCAGGAGCTGGGAGGGAGTTCAGAGGAGTGGCGAAATGAGCAGATCCCACACAAAACTGCTTTCTTTCTCCCTCTTTCTCTACATACATCTCATCATCTTTCTCAGTATTCTTTTATGTTTCCCATTTTAAACTGTAAAGCAAGTAGTTAGAATGTTGTTTTTTCTTTAAATCAGATTAATAATAAGTACCCAAATACAGAAGTTTCCATTGTATAGACAGGGCTTACTGAAGTTTTTGCTTTCTGAGTAAACATGGTGCTCAGGCAGGAAAAGTGGCTCTCCCAGAGGCAGCTGGCACTTCTAGTGTGGGGAGCATCGCTAATATGATGTGGTTACACCATTATTGTCTGGCATTTCTTTCCCATCCCATTGTCTGTTTGTAAATAATAGTTGTAGTTGTAGTTTTAATGTAGTGAGTGCAGTGATTTTGTGCTGAAATTATTGGCTTCTACATGGATGTTTATTGCAATGTTTGGGGCATTTCTCTCTTATGTGACACTACTGAAGAAGAAACTCCTGCCAGCTTCCTCTTAGTGCCTGAAGGAAAGCAGAGCAACCGATGCTAGTGATTTTTTCCCATTTGAAATTGATGGAAATATGGGGCAAAGTTCTCGGAGGTCTAAGTCTTTGTCTCTTGCATGTTTCTCATTTCTGACAGTCGGAAGAATCCTCTTGGTCTCCTCATTGCCCTGGATGAGAACAAAGAAGCAAGTGGGGAGCTCTTCTGGGATGATGGTGAATCAAAGGGTGAGTATAGCATTAATAATACTGCTGCTCTCAAACCTTAATCTGTGCCCTATTGCATTTTACTCTTACTAACCACAGGGGTGTGGGAAAAATCTCTATATTCCCAGAAGTAAAAGTCATCTGAGTGAAGAGCCTTCCTTTGGTTTCTATATTCAGGGGTAGTAAAAGATGTACTACAAATGTAAGGAAAATAGTTTTCTATCTCTCAGATTTCTCCTGTAGGCCATAGATTAATAATAGACCTTCATTTATTATTAGTGTACACCTCATATTCAAGACTGGTTCTGTAATTCATTTGTAATGTAAATAGTTTCCCTAAAAACACTTTGGAACTAATGTTGAAGTAAGGAAAAAGGCTATCTCAGGTAGGCAGTAAGAATATAGTTTACCAGAGTGTATGCATCTAGACTTGATTTGTGCACATTTTTCCGAACCCAGTATACTAACAATTCTTGTGTCTTTAGCTTAGGGAATAGATGCTCATGAGGCATATGCCTTGCAAGCACTTGGAAGGGAATATTTTCAAGAGTATAATGAAAGAGAAAGAAAAAAAAAGGTTTTTGGTCTTGGAGACTGTGTTCATAGTTTTGTCATCCTCAAGATTTTTCTTTCAAGAATTTATTTATTTTCTATTTAAAATGTACAATCAACAAAGTTGATCATATTTAAGGTGTGAAACTTATACATGTATCTTGTGTAATAATTACCACAATCCAATCAGTTAACACGTCTGCCAACACTCATGCTTTACATTCATTTCCAAAATTTATACTTCATGTAGTTTAAATTTGTACATATATCTCCTAATTTTTTTGAGTCTTTTGTCTGTTACAACCACTGTTCTATCATATGCCTGTATTAGTTAAACTTTTTTCAGAGTACACACATAACTGCAATCATACAGTGTTCAATTGTTCTTGCCTTATTTCACTTAGTGTAATTGTTCCATCTTCATCCACATTGCCACAAATGGCAGGCTTTGTTTATTTTTAAGGCTGAATAATACTCTGTTCTATATATATACCACAGTTTCTCTATTTGTCTGTTGACATACACTTTGGTTGTTTTCACATATTAGTCACTGTAAAATGTGGATTGACAACTTAAATGTAAAGGTTGAAACTATAAAACTCTTACTATACATGGGGAAATTTTCTTTGACATTGGTCTTGTCAATGCTTTCTTGTTTATGATATGTATCACAGGGGCAACAAAAGCAAAAAAACAAAAGAAATGTTACTACATCAAAATTAAAACCTTCTGTGTAGCAAAAGAAATCATCAAAATCAAAGAGCACCCACAGCATTAGAAAAAGTATTCCAAATCATGTATCTGATAAAATGGTTAATATAAAAAATGTTGTGAACACTGAAAACTCAGTTCCAAAAGCACAAATTTGTAGATTAAAAGTGGGAAAGGATTTGAGTGATATTTTCCAAAGAAGACTTACACCTGAATGACAGGTGTATGAAAGTGCTGATCGTCACTAAACAGCAGTGAACTACAGGTCTAAAATTGCAATGAGATATAGCCTCAGAACTGTTAGGATGATTAGTATGAAAAAGGTAAGATATTCAAATGTTGTCAAGAGTATGGAGAAATGAAACAAACTCTGTCAAACACTTGGTAGAAATATAAATTAATCCAGCCATTACATAAAACCATGTAAAAGTTCCTTAAAATGTTAAAAATTATAACTATATTATCTGGCAATCTCATTTCTAGTGTATATCCAAAAAATGTAGAGTCTATCAGAGAGATATGTACACTGCCATGTTTATTGAAGTCAAGATCCAGAAACAGTCCATATTTCCACTCACTGATGAATGAGTAAAGAAGTCGTGGTAGATATACAGTAGAAGGTCATTCAGTCATTAAGAGGCAGGAACTCCTGCCATCGGTGAGGCAGAGTCAGCTTTAAGGGGAGGCAGGTGAGGATTGCACTGTGGTGGACAGGAAGTCTGAGTTGCTTTTTTTCTGCTTTCAGATACTGTGGCCAATAATGTTTACCTTTTATGTGAGTTTTCTGCCACCCAAGTGAGTACTACATTTCTTTGAATGTTAAGTGTGGGCTTTCATCTGAGAATTAGCACATACATGTTTGTGTATGCATGTGATAATATTTTTAATTCACTGACATTCATGACTATAGGTAAGCACATTTCTATTTGTGATTTAACTTCCAGTGGTTGCACTGTGTATTCAATCAAAGGAGGCACTAGTGCTGACAAATCAAAGCTGCTAGTCTTTTTAAATACAGTTTTTCCACTTTTCTGTCTGCATGTTGCTGATATTTTGTCATGCATAGTTCAATTCAAATAAGATTATGTTCCTTGAGTGTGCATTAGAAGCAAAATCCGAAGCATTCAGAGCAGGGGGAAGTATCTGGTCCTGGGTGTAGCATTTGTATAAGTATACATGAGAATGTGTGCTTTATAGGCAAACCTTTGTGCTTCCTTGTGCTTAATTGTTTTGCAGAACCACTTGGATGTGAAGATTTCTCCATCATCCTACAAGGACCCCAACAATTTAGCATTTCAGGAGATTAAAATACTTGGGACAGAAGAACCTGTCAGTGTCACAGTCAAACACAATGGTGTCCTGACTCAAGCTTCTCCTAAAGTTACTTATGATCCTAATCTGAAGGTAAAGGTCCATTTTGTTGAGGTGTTTATTTCAGTATCCTTCATGGCATCATGGTGTTTCTTCACACCAAGATAGCATGATTTTCCAAAGGATCAGAGAACACTGTAGTCCTGAGTAGGGAAGTCAGAATGTTGGGACAGAAAATGACAATGAGACGGCAGACCTAAAGTGAGTTTGAGGAGCTACTGAGCAATGGTCTTTCCATCCTCACTATCTTTTCTGCTTTTTTCAGTATTCTGCTCTTTTCACTGACTTCATCTTCAATGAAATAGATGAAGCACACAAGAAGATCAGTGAGGAAAGTGGGAGGCAGAATCAGAGGAAAGGGATCTGGAACTCTATAGCTGATGCTAAAATGAATTTGGGCTGTAGGAAATCCCTTCAATTAAAATTTTGAAGGCCTAATTTTGTTTGCCTATATTTTGAGACTCACTCCAACACACATGCTGGTTAAATTTCCTAAGACAAAGAATATGTGATCCTATTGAATAAATTCTTATTTTATTAGATGGTGATAAAATGGATTTTAATCAGTTGTAATGATAGCACTTGGGAGGCTGAGGTAGGCGTAGCATTGTGAGTTTGAGACCAACTTAGGCTACAATGAGAGTGCAAGGCTGGCCTGAGCTACATAGTGCGACCCTGCTTCAAAAAACTAGGGCCAGGAGTTTGGCTCAGTGACTTAAGTGCCTGCCTGGCAGGTGTGAAGTTGTGAGTTTAATTCCCAGTGCTGCAAAAAAGCTCCAAAAAACAAAACACAAGAAACAAAAATCAGTTGTAATGAGACCTGACTGTCTTGAATAGGTTGTAATCAGTTCCTCTAATTTCTTTGCATTGTAAGAAATCTTTACTTCTAGTAATCCTGATCAAAATACTACAGGGATTTCTGCACTTGGAGCTTCTGTTTGTGAGAGACTTTAGAAATTTCTGGAAAGTAGGGCAATTAATATTTCTACTATGATGGTGGGTTGATGACATTGGATATTTTTCCTGAGAATACATATTGAGGATGCATTCATTATAATGCTAGAAATAAGCCATTTTTGATTATGTATATATATACAAAAACATTCATATATATATGTGTGTGTGTATATATATATATATATATAATCTTGCCAAGAGCAGGCCATTTAAAAAATGCATATGTGAAAATAAGCTCCACCCCTGTTAGCCACATAAAGTACTTAACATAAGACCAAAGGAACTCTTTCATTGTTTGAACGTGGGTTCAGAGGTGACATAATCTATACACATAATAGTGATACAAAGGAGGTAGGGAAACCAGGCTAACATTAAGGAGATATTAGCTTACATATTATTTGATATTAAAAGCTTAATGGAATATTTGAGCCAAGTTTCTTGGAGAAGGCAAGCCTAGAGGTGGGCCTTGAAAGAGGATATATCATATCAGAGTTCATCAGCTTCAAGAGAGAACATCCCAAGTGTAACAAATTAGGGTATTTTTCTTTCTACTTTAGACACATAGAAAGTAGATAGATGCTGGTATTGATTCAGAGGCAAAAGGTGATCAGAACTGAGGTCTTTTTGTCTCTTTTGATTAGAAGCAGCTGGATACTTCACTTTTCCATGCCTCTGTTCTAGGACAAATTTTTGAAAAAATAAAGCAGATGGAAGACGTAAAGTTGCAGAGGTTGCCCTTTATATAAAGGAAAAAACATTTTACTAGCAACTGTCAACTTGAATTTACCTTTTCATGGTCATACCTATGCTACATTGATTAAAAATTTAGCTATTGATTATAAAGTTTGGAATGTTTTATATGGGGGAGGCAAAGAACAGTGTGATCCTGACATGGGCTCTATTTTTCCTAGAAATGGGTATATTGTTTTTTGTACCAGGGATTGAACTCATGACCTCGTTCTTGCCAGGCAGGATCTGTGCCGCTGAACTATATCCCCAGGCCTAGAAATGGATATTTGGTAAAACATTCTAAGCTGAAATATCAGAATAAGTCAGTCTAAGGACTTGCAATAGGCTTGCATCATCAGTCTGTCAACAAATTTAGATACATTTTGGAAGATTTGTTTTGGCCAGGAGGGAATTTCTGGTTAGATTTTGAAGGATCTGAGATTCCAGTATGAGAAATGTGTACTTGATTTAATTCTTGAAATGTCTCCTAATGATGCTTGATACTAGGTTTCTTGGAGATGGGACTGGAGGGACAGGGAAGGGCAAGATGATTTAGAGTGGGAAGAGACTGGAAGAAGGATAATCCTTCAAGTGTGATCTTGTTGCTCTAGACAAATGACAGCATTAGGCAAGGAAAATGCCATTTAAATGTGAGTGCAATTTAAGACTCATATACAGAAAAATGTGAATTTTGAATTGGTGATTGGGATTCAGAAAGGATTTAAAATTTTGAGCATCTAGGTTTAGAGAAATGAAGATCCTGGGATGTTAGAAAAGTAAGCAAATGTTATGATCTACAGAGTTAAGTATTTCAGAAGTTGATAAAAACAGAACATAAATATTTGAAAGAAATTGTCTAAGATCACATAGGAAAATGTGAATAAAACTCCAGGTCATATAAGTCTTATGTACTGTTCCTTCTATTGCTGTAGACCAGTGAAGATCCCTGGTTTAGGGAGTGGAGAACAAGAGCATGAGATGATTTGGGAGAGCAGGAGAGAGCCTTTCTTCAAAAATAATGCAGAAGAAGAAGAGTTAGGGAAGAAAATAACAGTGGTTATCACACTAGGTTTTATTTAACCAAATGCTTTCCACATTATAATGTACAAGATTTAAGAATAGTGGCATTTTCCCTATTGCCATAAAATAGTCCCCTCTCATGTATAAACTTTCTTCATAGGAACTGCAGTCATATATTACTTGGATTGAGACTCTCATCTGATGTCTACTTGTTTGCTTAAAGTATTTCAGATTTGATAAGTCCTTTTTTGTGAGCATGAATTTCCCTGTGACTTCTCCATTTTTGCAGATTGCCATTATTTCCGAAATTAATCTTGTCCTGGGAGAGGCATACACAGTGGAGTGGAACATAAACATAAAGGATGCAGAAAAAATAGACTGTTACCCTGATGAACATGGCTCTTCTGAAGCAAACTGCATTGCCCGTGGCTGTGTCTGGGAGGTAAGCATGCTGATGGTGTTAGTGCTCCCTGAAATCTTCTACTCCTAATCTACAATTTCATGAACATAGTATGGGAACCTATGTACCTACTTACAGTAGAAGTAATGAAATAGGTTCCAGAGGAAGCAAATCTGGATGTGAGAGTGAGCAAGGATAGGAGTGGGATGTTTTTCGAAGTATCGTTTGGAAATCAGTGATTTAAATTTTGGACTACCAAATGATGTATAAATAAGTGATGTGACTTTATCTCCATGTAATTTGCCTTTTTCAAGTCTTTCAGAGAACACATGTTGACGAGGATATTAAATTTACTTTTCAGGAATCCAGTTCTCAAGGTGTCCCATTTTGCTATTTTGTTACTGATTTGTACTCTGTCAGCAACGTGCAGTATGACTCACATGGAGCCAGTGCTGACATCTCCTTAAAGTCTTCTTATGCCAACGCCTTCCCCTCCACTCCTGTGAACACCCTCCGCCTGCAGGTGACCTACCATAAGGATGAAATGCTGCAGTTTAAGGTAAACACTATATATGGGTCAGGTACTGGCACAGCCCTTTTCTGTCTCACTACTATTTGCTAGTGAAGGTTCAAATCTTTTAAATAAGTTTCAAATTTTATACTGTGATAGACTTTGTTTTTATTCTAATCCAAAGAGCACTGGAAATTATTAACAGAGTGGTAAGATATGCCCTAGTTTGCATTTAAAGAGACTGTGGTGTCTATCTGAGGAATTAGTTTCAAGAATGAGACAAGGAGAGGAAAGTTAATTAGCTTTCCAGTTATATGGGACAGGTGAGGGACAGCTGTTCTTTTATTTGTGTTTTCACTAGAGCTACGGCACAAGGCAGGCATCTAAGGGGTTAAAATGAGTGAAATTGATAGAATTTGTATTCTTAACTCCTGTTTACTGTTCTTTTTTATAATATTTAGTACCAATATCAAATTGAATGTGTTAAAAATAAGGTTTGACAGTTGCACAACAAAATGCTAAATCTAACATTGTTCTTTGATATGTTAATTAAATGCTAGATATCGGATGCTTACAAAAGATGAAAAGTATACCATCTAGACTTTGTCAGTAGTCAAGGGTCTGCTCAGGGTATAGATATCAAGAGTACTAACCTTGACTAAAAGTTTTTTCCCATTGACAATAATAATTTTACTTCTTTATGGTGAACAATGTGATGTTTTGATATATTTATATATTGTGAATTAATCAACTCAGAATACTTATATACTTTATCATCTCAGATATTTCTCGTTTCTTTGTAATGAGAATATTCAGACCCATCATTTCTAGCTATTTTAATTCTATGATAAAATATTAATTATTGTCAAGTCTGAATACTGAACTTATTCCCCATTTCTATCCTTATATAAAATCTATTTCTTCTCCTAGATTTATGACCCCAACAACAATCGTTATGAAGTCCCAGTCCCTCTGAACATACCCATGGTTCCATCCAGCACCTCTCAGAGTCGACTCTATGATGTCCTCATTACAAAAAATCCATTTGGTATTGTAATTCGCCGGAAGAGCACAGGCACTGTAATGTAAGTGTCTTCTAGTCTGATTTGGATTTTCTGGTTACATATATGTTTCTTATAAATACTCTGACTTATAGTCCTTGGGGATACTCTGGCTCAAAGCATGACACTGTACATTTCCAAATCTATAAATAAGTGATTTCCTTCAGGTCTGTTATAATCAGAAGTATTCTGAACCGTGGCAATCATTGGTGAGGCATTTACATGTTCCTGTGAATTCAGTGTATATACCTTTAATAATTTTAAATAGAGGGCTTAATAAATGCATAGGCCATGAAGCAGGAGGAAACTTGGAACGTCCAGAAATAAAAGGCCAATGTAGTACTTGGCAAAGGGAGTAATAGAGATGAAGTTGGAATGTTAAGTGAACTCACATCAGATGCAGCCCTAATGTCTTTATATATTGTTTTCATGAGATGCCACTGAAGAATGTCAGCAGAGGAGTGAAATGATATGAGGTGCTCTGCATGCATGAGGGCAGTGGACATTGGGAAGCATGTGTGAAAGTCAGGTCTGACATGGAAAGTGGCAAATGAGATGGTAGAAAGCGACTGGGTTGGTATTGTGGAAGGCACAGAGAAAACAGGCAGTGATATAGAAAGTTAACAGATTGCAGGATGACTCCTAGGATTGTAGCAAGGATTTCTGTGATTATTTTAAGTAAGTACATAGATTTTGTGTTTTGTTTGGGAGATGAACAGGATCTAGAATGTGGGAGGGAATCAACAGCTCTGTTGTGCTTGGAAAGTCAGCTGCTCAAACTTACTAGGAAAGCTGAAGTTGTTTTGTTATCTACCTGTTCATTCACAGCTGGGACTCGCAGGTCCTGGGCTTCACCTTCAATGACATGTTCCTCCGCATCTCCACCCGCCTGCCCTCCTCTTACATCTATGGCTTTGGTGAAACTGAGCACACGGCCTTTAAGAGAGACCTGAACTGGCATACGTGGGGCATGTTTTCCCGAGACCAGCCACCCGGGGTAAGCATGCAGAGTGGGATCTGTTTGTTTTGATTTGTGTCTAGATGTCCCCCAAAACCTCATGCAGTCATGGAAGGTATGAATGTTCCACCCAGCCTAGGGTGGGTAGCCTACATACAATACAAGGGACAGAAAGAGTCTTGTCTCCCCCTTGCTTGTTTGCTTTTGCTGTCTTCTGCTACCATGAACTGTTGCCCCTCTGTCATGTGCCACCATGCCTTGGAGGCAGGCAATTGAGGACTGAAACCCCTACAAATTGTGAGCTAAATAAACCTTTCCTCCCTTGATTTTGGGCATCGAGTATTTTCTCAGCAGCGAGAAAAGTAACTAAGACACTGTGTTTGTGCTTTTATCTGCCTATGCTGTGTGTGCTTTGTTTTTCATCTTCCATGGTTCGACATGGCTTGTCACATTGCGCTCTTAGACAAGTGGGTCCATTCCTCGGCACCTTTCTTTCTCCTGTGTTCAACTTATTTCTCAGATAGTACAAGACCCATGTCAGCAAACAACCTTCGTTGAGTTTCTTTATCAGGCATGATGTCTTCTAATTTTGTACCTCTTATCCTACACGACTCTCAGTACAAGCTGAATTCCTATGGTGTCCACCCCTACTACATGGGACTCGAGGAGGACGGCAATGCCCACAGTGTGCTCCTGCTGAACAGCAATGCCATGGGTAGGTGATGCCTGTGTTCCATTTTTTTTTAATTGGAACATGTTTGTAGCACATAATGATTACATTCAAATTGGAGAGTTGATACATGTACAGAACACATCTTTCCCTTTTCCTTTCCCCTCCCTCCATCTCTTGGACCCCTTCAAAGATACACAGTTTTTGCACAAGTTTGTAGTACACAGTAATCACCTAGCTTGTAAGGACTCAGCACATGTGCACAACACACCAGCTTCACTCCTGTTTCTCAACTCACCACCCCTCAATCTCTTGGTTCCCTTCACATATGCTAAAGAGTTATCTGTATATATCCTATAGCTTTTAGAATGTGTGTGATCTACTTTTATCCTTAGATCAAATGGAGGAATAATGAGGGATGTGTACAAGAATCATGCAGCAGTAGGATGTGGTGAAGTGTGAATTTGTTACATATGCCAGTTAGCCGTATTTTATTAGTACTGATCTCCTGATTTTGACAATGTACCATGATTCAATAAAATGCTATAATCGAGTAAAGCTGGGTGAAGCGTACACAGAAACTCTCAGGAATATTTCTGCAACTTCTTGTGTGTCTTAAATTCTTCTTATATAAAAGTTAAAATAATTTAAAGAACTAGAATGAGAAAATTTGTATTAAGATAAGGCCCACCGAAGGGATAACATCCAGGAATGAGTCCTATGGACTAGCACTTCTGCAATTCTTGTGGGTAAAGTACAGAATATCTGTCCTTAATATTCTAAAGTAGAAAAGAGAGACACTATATATGTTAAGGCTAATTCCTCCCCATACAGGCTTTCACCGTTGTTGGTATCATTTTTCTGTCTTTTCAGATGTGACATTCCAGCCCATGCCTGCCCTGACATACCGCACCACGGGGGGAATTCTGGACTTTTATGTGTTCTTGGGTCCAACTCCAGAACTTGTCACTCAGCAGTACACTGAGGTAGGAGGAATTCCATTTGCTTATCAAGTATTTATTAGAAACAGAAGTACAGATCTGTGCTTCATTTTGCTCAAGTTCACAGTTAGCACATAGGGAGCCTGCTTGCTAATCCAGATATTTTTTCCTCTGGGTTCTGTGCTCCTAACCATAGACCAACTGTAGGAATCAGAATAAAACCAAAATTTCCCCAATTCCTATATTATGAGCTCTATTCTTGTAGATTTCTCAAAGGTATTCCAGTAGCTCTGCATATCCTCAGTTTATCTCTAGATTTGTACTTGTTGACTGTCTATCTTGCAGCACCGGAGAAATATTTTTATTATTGCATGTGAAGCTCAAATCTGACTTCTCCCACGAGGATTAGTATTTTGTATATTTTTTAGGTGATTGGTCGGCCTGTGATGGTACCTTACTGGTCCCTGGGGTTCCAGCTGTGTCGCTATGGATATGAGAGTGACTCTGAGATCGCCAGCCTGTATGATGACATGGTGGCCGCCGAGATCCCCTATGTACGTAAAGGACATTGTTCATTAACTCTGTGGTCTTGGCTCATTCATCTCTTTATCTAGATTTGTTTGTTGGACTTTTGTGAAGTTGTACAAAGACACAAAGTTCTTTCGCACACAATGCCTCACTCCAGTATTGTGTTGCAGATGGGCCTTATCCCTTCCTGAAAAGGATGATCCAAGGCTTTTTTTTTTTTTTTTTTTTTGCTCTATCCTGTTTCCTTTTATTTCCCTTACATGACTTGAAGAAATTTTGTCAGAAAGTCCTTGATTCCGTAAGAATAAATTATCCCTCAGCAAATGAGCTCTGGTGACTGATTTCAGATGTGCATGAGGCTGAGGCCAGTCTAGATAACTATCAAAATCCTCCCTTAAATAACATAATAAAAGGCTAGGGATGTGGCCCAATGGGAATGCACTTGACTGGCATGTGGGAGCCTAAGGTTTAATCACCAGTGCTGAAAAAATTGTTAACCATTAGTTTTGACTATTTAATAAGAATGAACCCCAATGCAGTTAGACTATTATAGGTGAAGATCTGTCCTCAGTTTCAGTGTTTGGCAGCTGGAGGGCTGCATTCCATCTGCTCTGAATATGGGGAATTGGGCATGCATTTCGGGGCGTGTCTGTGGAATCAAAATCTGCACTTCAGTTGAGAACAAAAGGGATGCAACAGTCAGAAATGTTCTGTGGAGCCCTTTCATACTAAATTAATCACTTAATTTTCTATTGTTTATGAATAGTTTCATTAATTGAAAGTGTGTCATGCAATAGTTCATCATAATAAGAAATTGTGTCTGATTATCCCTGGGTTGAATTTTCCAAAGTAATTACAAGTTTCTGTTTTGTTTTGTGCTGGGTTTCTGCCAGTACTATGCTATGAATGGAGAGTTGTTCACACTATTTTCTTGAATACGAAACACTGTGATCTCAGTGGCAGACTCCTATGGGAAGTAACTAAAATTGGCAGTTTTAAACCACTTTCACATGCAGTATCTTTATTTATTTTCATGACAGCCCTTCTAAATAGACATCATCATTCTATGTCTTACCGACTATGTTGTTTCCATTTTATGACTTAACATTTGAAAAAATTAGATAAACTTCCTGGAGCATATACAAAGCAAATGACAGAGATAGAATTTGCAAGAGTCTGAGAGAAATCTTTTAACTTTACCATCAGCATTGGATAATCGCTCCCTTCTAAAACCTGATTGCACCACCTCTGCCCCTCTGTTTCCCTGTGTCCTCCCACAGGACGTGCAGTACTCAGACATTGACTACATGGAGCGGCAGCTGGACTTCACCCTCAACCCCAAGTTTGCTGGGTTTCCAGCTCTGATCGATCGCCTGAAAGCAGACGGGATGCGGGTCATCCTCATTCTGGTTAGTGCACAATCATGTGAATGTGATTAGTTTGGGCAGTGGCCGGGCTTTGGTGCAGAACGCATTATGCTGAATTTACTTTCATGTTGCAGGAAGAGAAACTGAAGCACAACGAGAATTGTATTTCCTAGGATTCATGGATACATTAAAGTTCAGATGGAAGCTAGGATCACCTGTCTCAAAAATTCCCCTCTCTCCTGCCCCGCTGTCATTTGCTGGCTGTGGTTTCCCCACCTGACTTGTGCTTTGGTTTCAGGACCCAGCCATTTCTGGCAATGAGACGCAGCCCTACCCTGCCTTCACTCGGGGTGTGGAAGATGACGTCTTCATCAAGTATCCAAATGATGGAGGCATTATCTGGGGAAAGGTATCGTCTAAGGGGTGATCCACCAATCCCCAGTCTGGGGCAACTTCTTAGATGTGGTAGAATGTTTGTATGTATTATCTTTTGGTCCTTTGCATTTGGGAACTGAGGCCCATACCTTCCATTTTTTCAATCAAACTTAGTTGATAAAGTTAAGAATTTTATAGAATCTACTTGACTCTAGATCAGAAATGCATGATAATGGAAGTATTAGTAATCCTTGGACAATAGTTTCTATTTGCTTGAATAGTAGTATACATGTCAAATCGCATGGTGCATTGCTATTGAAGGTTTGTTTCTCCACAGGTTTGGCCTGATTTCCCTGATGTTGTTGTTGATCCCTCTCTAGACTGGGATATTCAGATAGAGGTAAGAGGCCCATTGTGGATCTCAGGGAGTGGGTTTCCAGTACTGAGGAGCCTTATGCAGTTTTCTGGACATTCCCTGCCTTGGATATGGGTGTGGCAAGGTAAAACCACTTAGGAATTATGTCTGGCATATCTGTCTGTCTGTGTGCAGATTACCTTACATACAGTAATGTTCTCTTTCTAGTGCCAATGAAGGTGTTGTTATCCTTGGGACACTGAGAGAGTTTAAATTTTTATCCATGGCTTTAGGTGACACAATGATAATTTTTCCCTGAAAGCTGTCAGATTCCAAAGGCCCCTGAAATGCTCAGTAGACCCTGCCTGTTAGTAGTCCTATTTCCCTCTGAGTTAGTGTCTTTGTTGTTTGGGTAACTCTCTTGAAGTACAGTTCCCAACCTTTGTCTTCAGTTATTGAATCTTTTTCCCTGTACATCATTTTTTTCTTTTATTCTTCTACATCTTGACATGTATAAATCCCACCTCCTGGTTTCCTTGAAACTTGAATATCTCCACTTTTCTTTTACTCCTTAATTTCCAGCCTTTGATAAAATTTCTTTTCTCCTGGGTACAGGTTCTCAATTTTTATACATCCCAGGAACCCATATAGCTGGATATAAATTTTTTTCAGCTTCATTAGACATTTGTCACCTAAATGAATACATAGTTTCTCACTAGTTTAGGAAGCTTCAACCCCATTATCTTTCAAGATATATGCTCAGTGAACTGATATACCTCTGTTATTCACTGTTCTGATAATATCTGAGTGCAGATGTCTGAATTATCTATTGTTCTGATAATACCTGTGAGCAGGACTCTCTTCCTTCTGGAGAGTAAATACCTTACTTTGTCTTATCTCTTCTTCAAAAAAGATCATTGTTTCTAGACAGATTGTTAACAGGGCATTTATAGCCAATAGAACTGTTGTAGAGTCAGTATTAAATAAAAGAAACATACTATTTTCCAGTCCTTCTGAGTAGGAAGATAGGAGCTAAGAAACTGTACTCTATGTGGTCAGCAAGGTGGTATAAATTATACTACCTGGGAACTGTATCAGGATCAAGAGTTAATAGATATAAATCAGTGGGAACAGATCATAGCAGTTGTAAATTCTAGTATTAGTTACTCAAAGTCCAAAATAACAGGGTTTTCTGAGAGCTTCCATTATTAGGTTTCTGTCCTACTAATTAATATAATGGATTAATATATAGCAAATAGACTATAGTCACTAGGAATAAGAGTGGGAGGTATTAAACCAAATATTCATGCCTTAGCTAGGGAAGTTAGTTTTTAAGAAAAGCAGTATGTCCTAGAGGGTAACAGACATTAGACAGAGCTAGAATTGTGTAGGGTCCAAAGGCTCCTCCCTGGGACAGCTCCCACAGCGTAGCGTATATAGACAGCGCTATAAACCAGTGACACACAATTGCCTTGGGTTGGGTCTCTGATCTGGATCACAATTGGCAGGAAAAGCACTGTACTTGCAAAATAAGGTGATCATGCTGGGGATTTGGTTTTCTGGAGCTTGAACTCTGTGTATACTGTGTGTCTTTATCTTTTGGTACTAGATGCAGTAGGAAAAACCAGAAGCTGGCTGGAATACATTTCACAAATTCGCAAGAGTGCTTCAGACTCAGTTCAATATTATCTTTTTATATCTTTTGAACAAGTACCTATAAATTATCTATCTATCTATCTATCTATCTATCTATCTATCATTTGATAAGAATTCAAGGGAGAGACACAGGCACTCATCCTCTCCATCATGTTACAAAGAGGAACTCTTGACTTTTGGTGCTTCAGGCAGCCCACATGAACACAAGGAACCTTCAAATCCGCAACACTCAGGGACATAGGCTTCTAGACTTTTACATTTTTAAATTGTAGAGGGACCACTGCATCAATCATGGGGCTATCTACTAGCTTATGAGACCCTACAGTCCTTTAGTCATGAGGGTCAGTACTGATCCTAATCATGAGGTCATTTTGAAATCTGTGGAAGTGTTGGTTATCACAGTGACTTGGAAACACCATGTGGCATTTAGTGGGTAGTGATATGTCTATGGCTCTCCCTGTACAGTATTCATCGCAAAGATTCTGTTGCTCCAAATGATACAATTATGACTTTGATGAGAAATACTTCATTTATGGTTTCACAGAATTTTTTAGGTTGATCATAAGAAATTCATGGTAGATGGAACAGTTATAACTGTTTATATTAGTATTATCAACTATGAGTTTGGTGAAGACAATGTTCATGTCTCACATCCCTGGGGATAGTATAAAGCAGCCAAGAACCAAGACTATGAAAAGCAAATTTCTGAGTTTGAAATTTAGAGTTTCAATTCAGTCCAGGAATTAATTTTGGTAACATGCAGCGAGCTTGGATAAGTAAGCCTTGTTCAGTCATTCAGTATGCACATCCCTGCTTCATATGAAGGTAAATGATGGCAGGAGGAATAAGGCAGGGATTGAATACTGACAGGATAAGGCAGACCCCACACTTAGGAGAATGGCAGTACATTTTTTTATTATGTGGATATGAATTATCAGAGCATAATTATTGAGGTTAATAAAACATAGTTGGCTTAATTTCCCACTTGTATCCTATTAGGGATACAATTATGACTCAGACACAGCTGATAATAACTATTTATTCTAATTCCCCCCATCCCATTGTTTCTGACCTTGCCTGACCTGGAGCTTTCTGCAGTGAAAGGTTCTTTTCTCCTAGTTCTATGGTTTCTACTTTTATTTCCTAACAAGAGACTTCCTAATATTTTCAGTAATGTGGTACCTACATCTCTGTAAGGCAGATCAATGCATATGGATCTATTTTTATTTTCTTCTTTGTGTTCCTGTTTTGCCTTCCATCTAGACTCATGGGTTCCTACTTAACTTTGTCTGTTGTGTATAAGAATTCCCCTAGATCAGATTCTCTTTCTTCTGTTCCTCCCACCCCCACCTCTAGTATTATTGAACTTTTTGACTATTATAATGGAGTGATTAACATAGTAGAGTCTGTTTATAGAGACCTACCAACTACCATGATGTCCTGTGACAAGCCACATGGAGTATAGAAACATTTGTGAATTTTTGATGCTGCTAGGTGATGTTAACCTACAATTAATCAGAATGTCAGTTTTATTATCAGTTTTTGTTCATTATTACATCAGGTTCTTAGCTAAGCACTCTAGGGAGTAAGAAAATTGAACAAAAAATATAAGATAAAACTCTTGTTCTCTAAAAGCTTAGGTCATAAATACAGAGTGCTACCTTTGCTCTATATTTTTGGTACAATAGGCATATTAGTTTTATCATCTGAGGGAACATGAAGAGAGAGGGAGGATGAAACTTGCTCCTGAGGTCCTCCTACTTTACATTACACACAGCTGTACTTTTCATGTGATTCTAAAAACCTTAGGAAACAGAGAAACAAGCTTTCTAGTCTAATATCATGACATGAAATTGTATCCCTTCCTCTCATTCCTGGTGGATGTTTTATTCTAACCTGGTCCAGTACATCTCATGTCTACCCCTCCTTATCAACTTTCTGCCTCTTTCCTCGTCTTTGAGAAGAGCTTAGGAAAGATCAGGACTAAAGCTGAAGGTTGAGCATCTAGAGCATCAGATTGAGTTGAGGTTGTTGTTGCCATTCATATTGACCTGTAGAGGAAAACAGCCTATGGATGTTTTCCAAACTCTAGGGTATATGATTTGTGCTTATTCTTCTTTATTGTACCCAAGAACACTATGCAGGCTCTGTTCAGCCTGTCACTGTCTACCACCAGCTAGGACAAGTCTTTGAATGAATTAAGTTCTAAGTAAATGTTTGTTTTCTGTCTAATATATTCATTTAGTACAAATGAGTTATGTTTTGTTTTTATAGCAATACCGAGCTTATGTGGCCTTCCCAGACTTTTTCCGTAATTCAACTGTCCTGTGGTGGAAGAGGGAAATTAAAGAGCTCTACAACAACCCACAGAATCCAGAGAAGAGCTTGAAGTTTGATGGCATGTGGATTGTAAGTGTGTGTGTCTGTGTGTCTGTGTGTGTATATGCGCATAGGTCTGTGTCTATCTTTTGTCTTAGCATGTGGATCACTGTCCTTTACAGAATAATTGTTATCCAATAAAGATTTTGGAATGCACTTGCCTAATTTGGCACTAAACAGCCTTAATGCACCTCAGACCTTGTATCTTACCTGAAGTTCCTGCAGTAAAACATCCTTGGCCATACTAGAAAATCCTTGCAACTTTGTTTGCTCTGAGGGAAAGTAATTGGTCAGTCATTCTGTACAGGTTAAATGAACTTTTGAGCAGTTCTCTCAAGGATATGAGGAACTTCCTTGAGCAAGTATCTATAGAGATCATTGAATATTAAATGATTTATTTACTACTTTCTTATCTCATTTATCTTTAAATGTAAGCTATGCCTATGTTGACATTTGCAGGATATGAACGAACCATCAAGCTTTGTAAATGGAGCTGTCCCTTCAGGCTGCAGGGATGCTACTCTGAACCGTCCTCCCTACATGCCATGTAAGGACCCTGTGCCTCCCCCAGCTGTGCATCCCTGGCTAGAAATAGGGTGACCTCCAGAAGTGTCCAGCTTCTAGAGGATGAGCCAGCTTATCTGCTCCCAGAGACAAAACCACTTTCAGCACTTTACCCCACTCAGCAAGTGTGAGTTACTACATTCCTTGTGGTGAATTTCTCTAATTTATGTAGAAAAGAGTTAAACATAGTGATGTCATCAAAGGATTTCTACAGCTATCTTTCATAGTTTTGTGGCTTGTATTAATTTACCTATATGAATTTCTTATGCCACTAAAGACTGTAAAGGAGAAGGTTCTCTTCATCTTGTAGCCCATGAACTTTGATGTTAGGCTTGTGTTTATGTTTTAAATCTACAAATTCTTTTTTTCTGAGTTATGTGACCTACCATAGTTTTCACAATGCTTTTCAAATTTCAATTTTCTAAACTGTTAAGAGGCAGATAATCCTATTGTGTTAATAGAATTATAGGATTATATGAGATAATTTAAAGGTTAATAGCCTACATCAGAACCCATATCTATAGTAAGGGTTTGACAACCCTGTGTTCTACCCTCACCTCCCATTCTACTTTCTACATTAGAGTTGATGTTGAAAACCATGATGCAGCCACCACTGCAGCTCAGAGCCAAGCACTGTTGTGCCTCTGGGAAGTGGAGAAGGACCCATGGGAATTAATTTTAAGATCCACAGTTCAGAACCCTAAAGAACAATCAAGAACTAAAAGCAACAGGGATGTTTTTCACATTCTTAAGTATTTTTTCCTTAGATTTGGAGGCCAGGGCCAGGGGCCTAAGCAGCAAGACCTTGTGCATGGAGGGTGAGCAGATTCTTCCAGATGGCTCCAGAGTGCGTCACTATGATGTGCACAGCCTGTATGGATGGTCCCAGACCAGGCCCACCTACGAGTGAGTCACTCTGTCTGTTCCCCAGTTGACACAATCTGTGTGGACACCAAGTGAAAGGCATAGGGTCCTTATTTTGTTTTTATTCATCATTGTAAGCATTAAAAAGAATTTATTTAAAATTACATACAATTCTGACTTGTTAAAGACACACTCCTTGAGCATGGAGCTAGATCCTATGATTATAAGTGGGAGGCCATACTTAATTGAGGCATAATCCTATCAGTGAGAAACTAATAGTCCCAATAGGGTACATTTCTCTTTTATTCCAAAAATGAATCTCTTCCCCCATTTGTGTTGGATGCCATTGAATCGAATATTGAATTAGCAAACTTCCACTTCGTGAGTTTGAAAAGTAAAAATTATTCTAAGGAAAATCTTAAGTAATTTATAGTATTCAGCAGCAAATATAGGAAACTGAATGATAAATAGCAAGATGATTGCTTACTCTTTTGAGACAATGCAGGGTCTTATACATGATGAGTTTCTTTGTAAAACACTATGAAAGACACCACTGCTCTTATTAGCTGTATCAGTGATGTATATTTCCCCCAGTCATGCAGCCAACACCATGCCCTATATTGAAGGGGACTGGAGGATGAAGTTCTTTGGCCTTTACTCCTCTGCTCTGGCCTCATTTCACTTCCTTATTCTCCTCCAACCAGAGCTGTGCAGGAGGTGACAGGACAGCGAGGAATTGTCATCACCCGCTCCACATTCCCCTCTTCTGGCCGCTGGGCAGGACACTGGCTGGGAGACAACACGGCCGCATGGGACCAGCTGAAGAAATCGATCATTGGTACATGGAACTGTTCCCAGGGCTATGGTGGTAGGGAGGGGGGTGACATCCTTGGTGAGGGAGGAGGAGCAGGCAGTTCCCGATGCCTTCCTGACACAGATGTGGTTTCCATTGCAGGCATGATGGAGTTCAGCCTCTTTGGCATATCCTATGTAAGTGGCCTTCAGATCCCTCCTGATTGCTTCCAAGATGGTGGCATCATTCAGAAATCGCCACCGGCCTGGTTTTATTTCCTCTTGTTTCAGACAGGGGCAGATATCTGTGGGTTCTTTCAAGATGCTGAATATGAGATGTGTGCTCGCTGGATGCAGCTGGGAGCCTTTTACCCCTTCTCCAGGAACCACAACACCATTGGCACCAGGGTAGGACTTCAGTGCTACCTCACATGTTCAATGCTACTGAAATGCAACCTCTATTTTTCAGCAACAGTTAATGCTTTCTGTACTGCCTGGAGATTTCTTCAAATTCATTCAACCCTCATTTCAATCACTCCTATTCCTCAGTATTATTTAGATGATTCTCTTTGTTTGAGAAGAATTTTTCCAAACATGTCCTATGAAGAATATCTTATGGGGAAATTATACAAATTTTTCTCTGTAAAATTTCAGTGACTCCTTTACATCTATTTTAAATATTCTGGGAGTCTCAACCAAGACAATCTTTAGTTTAGCTGTGTGTGATTCATTTCGAGTAAACTTCCAGTAACAACCTGAAGTCTCCCCCACTCACTAGATAAACTCTGAACACTTGCATTCTTCCTTCAGAGACAAGACCCTGTGTCCTGGGATGCTGCCTTTGTAAATATTTCCAAAAGTGTGTTGGAGACCAGATACACCCTGTTGCCCTACTTCTACACCTTGATGCACAAGGCCCACACGGAGGGCGTCACCGTCGTGAGGCCTCTCCTCCACGAGTGAGTGTCCAGATGGACCCTGTGCACTAATGGATAAGTTATTTTTATTTTTCTGTAAGGTGACAGTCAATGCAGACAATTTCTCTGAATTGAAGACATGATTTTGTTTTGTTGGAAGCTCTTTCTAGACAGGAACCATAGTTTGCTACTTCTTTTAGTGCAGTGTTATGCATGCTTTAAGTCATTGATGAAAAGCTATTTATGAATAAGAAAATACTGTGAAGATACAGCACAGACAGCATAACTGCTTCACATTTAGTTATGTAAAATTTTCCCTATCTTTTGTAACAGTTTCAATAATGTAGACTCTAGTGAATATGAATTCTAGTTACTAGAAAATGCATTCTGGGAGGGGCTTTGTGGAATGTGTGCCACTGTTGCATTGAAAGTGTACCATGCTCTGTGGAGGTGTTTTACAGCTGAGAACGTAGCTAAATCAATTTTGAATTTAGAGGAACTTGACTTGTTGGGACAGGGGGTTGGATGTTCTTTATGAAGCATGGGAAAGAGGATGGCAGAGGATGCAGCCTGATTTCTGACTGGATCTGAACATGAGAATTTCTTTGGTTCCTTGGTATAGTCTGATTCTGACTGTGTCATCCATTTTTTCCTTCCAGGTTTGTGTCAGACCGAGTGACCTGGGATGTAGACAGTCAGTTCCTGCTGGGCCCTGCCTTGCTGGTCAGCCCTGTCCTGGAGCCTGTGAGTGTGGATGCCTGACTTAGTTATTTTCCTCTTTGCTGAGACACAATATGAATGCCAATAGTTTAAAGGCAAAGGGTTTATTTTGGCTCATAATTTCAGAGGTCTCAATCCATGTGTGATCATGGATTGGCTGGCTCCAAGGCATAAATAGCATAAAGGGCCTGATGCAATAAAGGTGCTCCAGTCAGCCAGGCCAGGAAGTGGGGAGTGAAGGGAGGAGTCAGAAAAGGAAATACACCCTTCCAGGTCACAACCCAAGTGACTCACCTTTTAAAACCAATACATTTAGCCAAAGATTCATCTGTGGATTAACCCATTGGTGAGCATAGCACACCCGTGATCCAGTCACCTTCCCAAAGCCCACATGTGAACAAATGAACCTTTTGGAGGATGTTCTAGATCTAAACTATTACAAGACCTCTGCTGGGTGGAGGATCACAGCTGTGAGGCTGGATGAATAGCATGAGAAGAGAAATGAAGTGTAGTACATGGCAGTATATCCTTGGAGACACTTTCTTATTCCACCTTTGTCTTTACCCCTTCTTATGAGCAGAAGTCCATTGCTAAGATGTTCTGGCCCCATCTCTGTATTAAGAGAATCAGCCTAATAGTCATAGTTCAGAGCACCATCAAGAACAAAACAACTTTGTCATATATTTGAGAATATATCATTAATACATTAACTAAAATAAGGAATACAGGCCTGTAGTGTAAACAGTTTATTACAATTGTGTCACTCTTAACACAGAACCTTCCAGGAGAGCTGCCTATAGCATGTGCTATCCTGTTGCTGCTGGCAGGCCTTGCCTCCCTTCCATAAGGTGCTCCAGACAGCAATGGCCATTTCTTCATTTCCTCAGTGGATGACAAGGTGTATGGTTATAATACTAGTTCATGACACTCCCTATTATTATATCTATATGATCTTTATTTGCTCTAAACCCAGTCACAAATCATCTCTTTAGAAGTGGAAGGGGTTTAGTTCCTAAGCAGATGGTGATTTTTTTTTACCCATGATATCCTGGGTTGTTTTGAGTAGGAGAATTCCCTGTGTGAAAAAGTGGAAGGAAAGGAAGGCTTTCCAGGCATTGCTAATCTCAGAAGAGCTGAGGCAAGTGGGTACAAGGTCACCAGCATTGTTCTAACTCCTTTTTATGTGAGCCTGTTACAATGTCCTAGAACACAATGTATTGTCCCTTACCTTGTTCGTGATTAATTTCAGAATGCCAGAAGTGTCACTGCGTATTTCCCTGGAGCCCGCTGGTATGATTACTACACAGTAAGTTTTCTAAATATTTTATACAATCTGGGAAAATGGTAAAGAACAAACCCTCTTTCAGTCCTCAGGGCAAATGCTGGCTGGGGTATTGAATAGTCACTGTAAACTTTGTAGTCTCAGTTTCTCATCTGCAAATTAAGTCAGCTCACCCCTTCACAGAAGTGTTGTAAGATAAGGGTAAGGCCTCTGACTCAGGGCCTGGTTTTGTGTGGATTGACTTGTGAGTTTACATCATTCCTTCTACTATTACTATTCACATTGGTGTATAAAACAGATACTTGTGAACTTTGGAAATTTTGCTATAAACTGTAACTTTTTGCTTATAACTTCTCCTCCTGTGAGTTCCTAAGTAGGAGGGCTTTTTAATTAAATGTCTGCTTCTGTAGCATAGATGCTCAAAAAAAAGTTGTTCCATACAATGACGATGGCAATGTGAAAATGCACTCAGAGGTATGGGTCTGACATTTGCAAGTCTAAGTATCACACATGCATTTACATGTGACAAACCCATAGAAGCTTACAGCAGCCAAGAGAAGAATCCAAGCCTGTGTCTGTTCCTCTCATCCAAGGAAACTGCAATGCTATTGCAATTTGGTGAAAATGGTGAGGATACAGAAGTGGAGCTGCTTCTCTTCTCTATCCTGTGGAGCCCTGAATCTCTCCAGTCTGATTTTATTGCTGAGCTGAATCTGTGTTTTTGTTTGTTTGTTTGTTTGTTTTTTTGAGACAGGATGTCAGTATGTAGTGGCCTTGAACTCACTTATGTAGCCCAGACTGGTCTTTAACTCGCAGTGATCCTCCTGCCTCAGCCTCCTGAGAGCTGGGATTACAGGCATGTGCCACCACACCCAGTGTACATCTGTCTTTAAGATGACACTGTGTTAGGATTTTCCATGTACTTCCCTTCCAAAGCTTTCTGGGGAGAGAGAAGCCAACATCTTCTGTGTGACCGTAGCTATGGTGATTCTACATCCTGATTCTCTTGTTCACGAATAGTCACTCCTTTTGAGTTTGAAGCTTTTTTGTGCAGGGATTATGTAAGATTAAGCTAGTGAGTAATCTAGCACACATAGTTTAAGGAGGCACTGCATCACAAGGCTGACCTGAATTTGCAAAACTTCGAGAGTGAGGGCTTTATTTATTTTAAAACCTTGGCATTTTGCTAGACTCATTCTGGCTTCAGTTTGCCCAGGTGCAAACCATTTTATGCAGGTTCTAATATTGAGTAGAAACATTTCCTTATGGACTTCACCATCAATGAGGAGCTAATATTTGCTTGCCACAAATGCTAATTAGATATGTAAATAATTATATATATAACATGAAATAAAGTAAAATATTAGGCTAATAAAAGAAAGCTTCCTGGAATGGTCAGTATTACACAGGTTTTTAAATAGAACATAGCTTTAGTTAAAGAAGGACAGGTAAAAGAAATCATATGGAAGGACAAAAGTTGATGGGAGAGCCACTTAGAGAAAATAAAATTTTGTTGTTTACTTACTTTTGGTACTGGGACTTGAACTCAGGACCTCATCCTTGGCAGGCAGGTGCCATGCCGCTGAGCTATGCCCCCGGGCTTTTGTTGTTTAATTAAAATGGAATCTAAATGGTTGGAATTAATTAAGAAATACCTCCTGTATTATTCCATAAAGGTTATTGGGACCTAGCATTTATGCTGGAGTAGAGATTGGTAAATAATGACTGATAGACCAGTCAGGGTGTCACCTATTTTTGTAAATAAAGCTTTATTGGAACACTTCCACACATTCATTTACTTGTTGTCAATAATAACTTCTCCTTACCTCTAAAATAAGCTTTCAAATGTTTTCCTACAAGGAAAGACATTTTTGGTCATTATGATGGTGGTAGAGAAGGGGTTGCTAGTGGCATTTATTGGGTAGACACTGAAGGTGCTGCCAAACATCAAAAAGCACAGGACAGACACACAACAAAAATTATTCAGCCCCAAGCGTCAATCCTTCCAACACTGACAAGTTCAGCTGTAGATGATAATATGTGTTAGAATTCTCCCTTAGGATCTGAGGTTTGTGCCTCAGGTGACAGAGAGCCTATCACATACTACGTGAGATAAAGATTGTCAACGATAAAGCAAGACAAACCTTGTCAAACATAAACGCATATAAACAACTTAAAGATATGTAAAGTAAGTGAACATATTCTGATGTTTTTTGTGAAGTGTGAATTAAAGGTGTTAAGTTGGTGGCAGTGAGTGGAGATGGCAGCAGAAACACTTCCTTATGGATTTCACCATGCAATGAGGCGCAAATATTAGCTCCTCATTGCCTTGGTAAAAGAGAAAATCCAGGAATGCCATTGTGGAACACTCATCAGGTGCCAACAAAAAGTGCATGAAGGCATTGTCTAACCTCTTCTAGCAGTGCCCTGTGACATAGAAACAGGCTGTGCAGTGAAGGTGGGCTGTGCGTCATCCTAGCACCCTATGAAGTTTATGCTGTAGAACTCCCCAAAAGGCAAGGGACCCTCACAATGCATGACAGCAGCAAAGCCAGATGCTACACCGCAGCAGGGTGAATGCAGAACATATTCTAGCAGGTGTGTGCTGAACGGTGAAGAACAGACAGCAAGTTCGGAGAGGCAGATGAGTTGTCTACCAGATGCACTGATGAGGGAGGTGTGTGTTTTGCCTCATCATCTCTTTTCCTTCTGCCAACAGGGTGTGGACATTAATGCAAGGGGACAGTGGAAGAACTTGCCAGCCCCTCTAGACCACATTAATCTTCATGTGCGTGGGGGCTACATTCTGCCCTGGCAGCAGCCTGCGCTGAACACTCACTTAAGGTGAGTGATCGATCAGGGCTCTGCTTTGCATACTGGTTCAGTCAGTAATTTGTAATGTAAGCCAACAAAGCTGCAAGCATTACTCTTGAGGCAAAAAGCAATTCCCTAAACATTCCATTTATGTTTACTTGCTTTGTTTTAATATTTTTCAAACTCTGCACTCTTTGAGCAGTTATTAACAACTATTTTATATCTAAGTGGGTAGGATGATAGGTCTAATAGGTGGCATTTGAAATAGAAGCCAAAATAGGAGCAATTATAAATCCATGCTAGTTTTAGAAAACTGCATCTTATTTGATTCTTTTCTAAGGAAACAACTGCTGAATAGTTGTTTAAGCCCTATAATAATTGATACTGAGGCTGAGATTCCTTTTGTATTTTAAAATACTTAACCTAGGTCTATACAATAAATGGCAGCAAGTAACATCAGATGAATGCTTTCTCTGTGTCTAGAACTGTACAAAATGAGATCTATTTGAAGATATTCTGTTTTTTCTTAATAAAAGAAAAAGCCCTTTGAGATATTTAGTGTTATCCCCATTTTACAGATGAACGAGGGGAAGCTTTAAGAAGCTAAGTGATTAACTCAGGGTCACAAAGCTAGTAAGAAGATGAACAGGGACTAAATTGATTGTATGTTTAATATCTTTGATAAAATGCATAAACTCTTGCTTATCTGATTCCAAGAATTCAGAACAAAACTGAAGACTTAAGATATTTCTAAACATCATTTACTGTAGTGTTTTGAGAGATGGGTCATGAAAGAAGGATTACAGCATCTGGATTTTTCTTACTAGAAGGAAAGAAGGAACTCGGTTATTTTGCTCTTGGTTTCTTCAAGAACCTTACAGCAAACTGTCTTGATTCATTCAGAAGTTCTTTTGTTCATGACATGAAGCCATCCAGGTACATAGAGACTGAACTAAAGCGAGTTCCCTAGTCAAATCTTAGGAGTTATTTTTAGAAATTTGTTGTTTTAGTGGTACATATTTGCAATACTTAATGATTACATTCATCGTGGGAAGTTGATGCCGGTACATAGCACATCTTATTTTCACTCCCTTCATCTGACACTTCATTTTGATCCTTTGCTTTTACACACATTCTTGGCTTGTGACTGTGGCCTGATTGTAGCTAATGCCTTTCTCCCACCATACTGCAGCCGTCAGAAATTCATGGGCTTCAAGGTGGCCTTAGATGATGCAGGAACTGCTGAAGGATGGCTTTTCTGGGATGATGGTCAGAGCATTGGTGAGTATGAGCGGCCTAGCGTTCCTGCCCATGTCACTGAGTTGGTGTCTGGGTATCTTACATGCTCATATTTTCTTTTTCCATGCTAAAACATTTTTGAATTTTAAAATACAGTCATTTTTTACTTCAAGTGTATAACCCATTCTGTACATGATCCTTATGATTTAGGAAAATGATTCTTAGTGCTGAACCTCTCACCAGTACTCAAATGTCCTAATCCATTTTGGCAGATTTCAGTTTATTTGTGGCCAATTGAGATAAATTTTATATGGCTGATGATCAAAGGCACATTCCCTAATTACACGGTTTACTATCCCAGCAAGACAGTGTCTCGATCAGTTGTGCTATTTATAGGGAATTTTCCATTATTACAGGAATTACTAACTTCTTAAGGAAATGACTCAAGGATCATTAGCTCTTTTTAGACCAGTGCTATCCAATAGAACCCTCTACAATGGTGGAAATGTTCTATACCTCCTGCGGTTCAACATTAAGCATATGTGACTGTCAAGCCCTTGAGTGTGACAGGTGCCTCTGAGCAACAGAATTTTAATTTTAATTAATTTAAAACTACATTGGTACAGTTTTCTGGTGGCTTTGTCTTGGACAGCACAGTTCTTGAGGATGGCCACTGGGGCTGATGGAGTGATGAGTGAATGAGGAAGAGACCAGCTCATGGGGAAGGGTGAGAGAGCCGTGTGGGTGAGAGTAGGATGAAGGTACCCATGAGATAGCTCCTCATATTCTCCCAGGTTGGAGCCAAACATTAAGGATAAAGGGCAAAGAGGACTAGTCTAAAATCCTTGGTGACCACATTTAAAAACTGCCTAATAACTCTCAAGATAAACTCACCGAAGCCCCGTCTCGGTATTTATAAATGTGCAAGTGTCTCTATGTATACACACATGTTCATCTAACAAAAAGAATCTGGAATTCAGGAGTGACTAGAAAGATGTTGGGTGGGACAGATCTCAGACTATATGAAATTACTATGACAGAAACATGCACCTGTTCACTTGTTTCAAACATTTTATATTAGCTGTGATTAAGTGCAGTCTCACTAGACTTCATAAGGAAGATTTAGGTTATGAAATGGAATTACGCAAAGAAGAAAAATCAAACACAGACAAATAAAAATAATCCCTCTCTCTCTCAATGAACACCAGTAGGTGATTAGAATTCTCTCATGCAGGTCCAGGTTGTATTTACCTTGTTGTTTATTTGCAGATTCCTATGAAAAAGAACTCTATTATTTGGCCAGATTTTCTGTCAGCCAGGTGAGTGTGACTAACAAAGAAAGGGATGTAGAATTACATTGACCTAGTAGATACTGGTTGTCAATGGGTCTAAGAGTCCTGTGCTGCTCATGGCGCTAATTCATATCCTTTCCTCCCTCCAGATTTCAGATACAGACTTTGTCTGGTTCCCAGGAAAGCTATGGTGACTGAATCTATTCATGTCTCACCAGTAACTTACTTCAGTTCACCATTTCACAGATAGGTAGACTGTGTCTATATCATCCGGCCCTGTCCTTATCTTGCCTTGGATTGGTCTGAATGTTTTGTGACTTCTCCACACATGGAATATTAGTGGCGACTGTGTATCATGTCAAGTTCAAAGCAATGCTAGAGAACCTGCAGGTGTCAGTGCAGAGTAGATGGTACTTGATGACAGGGAATAGGATGCTGAGATCATGATTTCACTATCTAAGGGTACAACTCACTTCAGGATCCACAACTGTGCCTAAAGGGGTACTGGGAAACCTAGAACTCATTTTGCTATTTTTTCTTTGTGTTTTGTTTTCAATTTGACAGAATACAATGCAAAGCCATGTAATTTTAAACAATTACATTGTTGGTACAAACCCTTTGATACTGGGCTACATTGAAATCTGGGGAGTGGGCAGTGAGTCCATTAACAGCGTGACCATCTCTGTGAGGAACGCGGATAAGTCACTCCCTGTCAGCTTCAACTCTGCAACACAGGTTCGTTTCTGATATTGGTCCCTATGTGACATGTCATGCACAATGCCTGTTTCCTTTCCAAGTGACACCCTTTCCTGCAAAACCCTCCAGAGTCTCCACTTTCAGTCAGCTGTGTACAGCATAGAGAGGAGGGGAAAACTGATGATTTATCCACATTTGGAGTTGAAGGTTTAGATTCTTATTTTCAACATTGGCCTTCTTGTCTGTAAACCTATATGAAACTTTGTATATTTATTCTCTCATCTCAGAGACCATCTTTCCAAACAATTTGAACTATCATGTTTCAAGTGTAAGACATGATAAACTAGAAATGCTTGAAATGCAAAAGAATGACAAAATCATGAGATAATTTTTCCTATAATCCAAGTTTTAAAAACAATACCTTAATAATTTGTAATAAATATATTTTATCTTAATGTTTAAATTTGTATTATAATATCTTTATTATTTTATAATCAAATGGTTTATTATTTAAAAGAAAAAATGCGTAATACAATTGGTTAAGATATTTCTATTACCAAGGGTGTTGATGGTTCCACATTTCTTAAATTTTTCTCCTATGTAATGTTCTCCCCAGCCACTAAGGTGCTTTATTCAACTTTTTGAGTACTATCTTTACTACACATTTTTTTCCTAAAATAATCTTGTTGTTTGTTTTGTTTGTTTTTTGAGGATCTCACTCAAAAAAACTACTGGGTCTCACTAAGTAGTTCAGGTTGAGCTTGAACTCACTATGTAGTCGAGGCTGGCTTTGAACTTGTGATGATCCTCTGCTTCAGGCTTGCAAGTGGTAGGATTAAAGGCTTATGGTACCATGCCCAGATCCTAAAATAATCTTTAAATGATTTGCAGTCCATCCATTTATAACACTTATAATAGCGATGAAGTTCATACCTCACAGACAATAACAATTAGTGTTGCTCACAGTAATTCTAATTGCCATTGGTTATAAGACACATTCTAATCTTATGAATGGTAAATATGAAAAAATTTTGTACTTTAGTATTAACACAGTAGTTTGTCCTGACACCTATCATCCTGATGGTAAATGAGACTATTCCTTCTTGTGGGTTTACTTCTTAATATTTTCTGAACACAATCTTTTGTGATTTCTAGACCTAAAACAAAAGTTGCTCTTAGTTTTCCAGTTTGGTTTCCTTATACTATGAGTCTCTTGGTACCCACTTTCTCCAAATTCACTGGAGTTCTTGAAGGACTTTGCCCAATTCTGTTGTGAGACAACTTATGGATTGATCTTTGATCTAACATGTGCATGCATAGTGAGATCTTCTGGAAAGTTTCTACCTAGAAAAAAGCAGAAATATTAAATTCTTCTGGGGTTCTATTCAGTAATAGGAAAACGGAAAATAATAGGTGAGCCCCAAGGAAAATCAGCACTTGAAAAGCATGGAAAAAGGCATCCTCTCTGATTTGTCTGTGTAGTTGTGGCTCTTCAGTGGTTGTGTATTATAGTTGTGAGGCACCTGATTTATTTTTCTGCAGGAAAGTTCAAATAACAAATGCCCAATACTTTTCCATTGTTTCCTAACAGGTGTTAAGCGTTGACGTGACCAGCGAAAGCATTAGCCTGCAAGATTTCATTTCATTGACATGGAGAAGCTCTCTGTAAATTTTTAGGACAAAACCCTAACTATAATGATTATTGGATCATTCCCAGTATGAATAAAATATTTTACTGATTTTGTTGTATATTTTGTCTGTGAAACCTAATGGTTAAATATTTGCTCTGAGGGATAGGCAGTAGAGTGGTTTGGAAAAAAAATCTATGGTTATTTAATGTTTCCAAGTGATTAGTGTAGTACAGGTGGTTCATCGGGTGGCATTTATTAGAGATTAAGTGGGTCTAGGATGAAGTATGTGGGTGTGTCCTTGTTTGTGTGTGTGTGATTGATCATGGAATGGGCCCCCTCATTTGCTAAAGGCACGACAGAAGGCTTGCCATGACAGCTCCTGGTCCTGAAGCTAGCCTCGAGAAAGAATCCAGGAAGAGCATCTGCCCATTGATTATAGGGAGGAGGAAACAACGTGCTACAGCATGATACAAGGAGAAGAAAGGAGGAAAAGTGAGTCAGAAAGATCTGAGGTAACGGAAGATGATGACAACAGTGATCCTGAATTATCAGGAACAGTGGCCTCAATGAGAAGAGGAAGGAAGTCACTGCAGTTGAAAGAGAGAAGAGAGGCTTAAGGAAGTCATTAGCATGAGAGAACATGATGAGATTTAAGCAGGCAAAGATGAAGAGAAGGAGTCTGGGTATAAAAATAATTTATTTTCACAGAGATATGCGTTGGAATATACAAATCTTATTTCTCTACCCTGCCTAATGTATATAACCACTTTCCACACAAACACATGCAATTTATGCCAGAGAAAAAGAAAATAAATGAATTTGCAATTTTTTATGTTGTGATTTTCTGTCTATGGGTAAATTTCACTTCAGAGTTAAGGCCTCTTCTTATTCAGCAAACTCTTGCAAGTTGCTCATTCTCTTCCCTTCAGCATCAGCTCTCCTGCTTTCTAATACACCAACAAAACTGTCAGATTTATGACTAGCCACCCTTTTCCTTACAGCTCTGTGATTAGTTTTTAAATGTTTTAGATTTGTGGAAAGATGTACTTGAATAGTTGCTGCTTGTGCATATAGCAGTTGTTTCATAGTATTTGGCTGAATATTAACTCTGGCAAAAATGAGTTGCAACACTATTGTTTAAAACACTAGATGGTTAAAATTTGGAGTAAAGAAATTAGATAATAATGTTCCACAGGGATATTTGCTTTTATTGTTATTTGAAAAATGAATATATTTGAAATGAATGTTTACTCCATGTCTGTTCTGATCTAGCAGAAGGCCATTCTACTTGCTCCTTCAGCTGTAAGCGATTGCTGTGTTGTGCTTTTCCAGTGTCAAGTTAGCTTATGTTCAAAATAAGAGGCCTTTACATGAGGGTCTGGGCTAACTATGAAACCAGAGAGACATAGAAAAGCAACCTGGGAGTCATTTTATCAAAATGATGGAGAACTTGTCAGTTTCCTCTAACCAATGCAGAAAGATTACAAAGATGAATATGCTATTTGCCTCGTATTTTAGAAATTTTCTGGGTTACCAACGGGGGTGTATAGGTAAAAGTTGCCTCTAGTTGCCCCAAAGTACTCAACAAATTTCCTGTCTAGATAATCCTGAGAGCCAAGATCCTGAGTGAGGAATGTGGTGGCTGAGGACTTTTGTAGTGTCAGGGACTCCATTGATGGCTTGATGACACCTACAGAATCCTTCCTCAGAACAAGGTTTTAAAATGAATAAAGTAAAATTCAGACTATTCCAACAGACACTTGTTATAACAAAATTTACTTATTCAAATATTTAAAATTTGATAGCAATATATGAGGTATATTTTTAAATTATCAAAATGATCACAGTGGAACTAATAATGCTGTGATTTAAATGTAATTATGAGTCTAATATTTTGTTACAGCTATTATAATCTCATGATATGTTTTGAAAATATCTGTGATTCTTGGACAAGCACAAGTGGTCTGCTAAGTCTTGTATTCCTGTTATCTACATTCATAGTGTCAGGAAATGCTAAGTTGCAATTAGAAATTAGTGAATAAAAGATATTTTTCCCATGTTTGTTCATAGAGCCCCTAAATTACACGAGGAAGGTCTGAGCTATCTAGTTCAAGAGCCCCAGACTAAGATATGTCGGCTCCCATCTTCCAGCTTAGCAGCCCAGCCCAAGTAGCTCTGGCTGTCAAGAGAGCTCTCAAGCACCTGCTTGTCCCCTTTCTCTTGAATTCACTTTTGTCTTTTTAAATAATTTTATATACTGATGGTATATAACATGTTTTGCTATATTTATACAATGTAGAATGACTAAATAAAGCTGATCATCACATCCACATATTTGTCATTTTTGTGTGGTGACAACAAATAAAGTCTACTCTTAGAAATTTTTACTTATAAAGTATAATATACTTCGGGCTTCCAAGCAGCCTGCTCCTCAAGGAGATGTCAGTCTTCTGTGCAGAAATAGAAAGTTTCTTAAGCAGCTCTGGCAAAGGTCGGGGGGTATCTGGGGGCCTGTGACTCCTATTTCTCTGTCTAGAGAAGAACTATCAACCTCAGTATGAGCATGCATACTGTTCCTCCCCATCACAGACTTTGGCCACTGGTGGGGCACTTTGTATTGATTTCATTTGGGGAAGAAAAACTCAGAAGCAATCTGTAAAGTCAGAATACTTTATTAAATCATTGTTTTTCTAGGGTCAGTTTTTCTTATTTGCAAAATACTTATGTCAGGCTAATGCTGAGATTTCCAAGCTGTGGAACTGTGAAGAGCCCTAGGACTCTTTCTTGTTCCCTAAGAGTGGGAAAAAGGGGAAAAGGCAGATTCATGGATTTGGAGCTCCCAACCCTGGCTTCAGGCACTGATTTATTTTTATGCTGGGGTCTCATTTAAAATATGGATTTATTGGCAGTCCTTGGAAATTTTGTAAGCAGGGCTTCTTTATACTTTTAAAAAATTACTGAGGATCCCAGTAGGTTTTGTCCATAGAATTATATTTGATATTTTTATATTAAAAATTAAATTACATTTTCCAAAACAAAAATGTGAGATTAGTATTATTTTACACTCTTACTAATCTCTTTAAAGTCTGATTTCATAGAAGGAAGCTGGATTCTTTTATCTGTTTCTGCATTCAAATTTTTGTGATATCACATGTCATGTAGCCACTGGAAAGCTCTGCTGTGCCATATGAGACAAAGAGAACAAAAAGAGAAAATGAGATAATACTTTCTGAGTATTTTTATGAAAATAATTTTACCTTCCAATCACCCTGAAAAAGTCTCAAGGACCCCAGAGTTTGGTCTTTAGATCATGCTTTGGTGACTACTTCAAAAGGAGCCATTGCTGTCTGTGGTGACCCCAGAGCTGCCCCTACAACAGAGGCCTTTACTTTCAATCCTGGCCAGATATCTAGGGAAAGCTTAGGTCTTACGTCTCCAGATCATATAGTTTCACTTTATCTCCTTATAGGTATATTAAAATACAACAAACAAACAAAAACAAACAGAAGACCCTCAAACCCTTTATCGTAAATAGGAAGACATTTATTCTTTTTTGAACTAAAGCTATCTCATTGTCACATTTACCACAAACGTAAGTTTGTGTTCACCTTGGCAAATATCACCAGAATCGTAGCAATATTCCCTTGTTCTTTAATTGTATCTGAAGCAGTGAGACTTTTACATCTGCTTAGAGGACGCTGCTCTGAAAGCTAAGGGTCACACATATTGTTGGTTTCTAACCTGATGTTCACAACCATCTGCTTGTGTGCTTTGATAACAGAGATCTGCCAGTAGCGAGCTTCCTTTTGCTAACTGGTCACAGGCTTGTCTCTTCCCTTCAAAATGTCTCTGTTACTTTTTCACTGTTCAACCTATATTATTAGTTAGAAAAGTGGAATAGTGAAGTTAGCTATTTTTCTGGATTTTAGAAAGCGAATTATACACTAGCTGAGAGTGTGTGTCCTCATTATAACATGATGTCACAAATGAGCACAGAATGTGGGGAGTTAGAAATAAAGTCTTATGAAAAGCATAGAAGGATCTTGTGTAACAATATATCTCCTTAATCTTCATTGTTGATCTTTTGCCAGCATATCTTTCCAATTTAAAAAGAGATCTAGGTAAATATCTTCTCTAACAAAGTCTACTTTGTACTGGGTCTAAAGATAAGGTGGATATGTTATTCTAGGAATTCATAAACACAGAAACAGACTCTCTCTGTGTTCATATCTGCATGATTTGCCTACATACTGAAGGCTAATACTGGCAGTATCACTTCTGATTCAGACACCATCCAAAGAAGCCATTAACCCCTCAAATATTATTAAGGACGATGGGAATAAAAAGGTATTCTGCTGTTTTTGAAAACAGTTTTGTAGCTCCTCAAAAAGTTTAACATAGAGTGACCCTATATCCCAGCAATTCTATTACTACATAGAGACCCAAAGAATTGAGAATACACACAACACACAAACACACTAACACAACTAATAAATGTGTAATCATGGTAGTGTTGTTCATAGGAGACAAACAGTGGAAACAACCCAGATGTTTGTCAACCAGCACATAAACAAATGCGGTTTATATCTATACATAAATACTACTATGCAGTTATCCAAAGGAATGAAGTACAATACCTGCTCTGGCCTAGAATAAACTTAGAAAACTTCCTACCCAGTGAAAGAACCCAGAAACGAATGGCAACATAGCATATAATTTTATTTACCTGACTGACATTCAGAATAACTAAATCCCTAAAGAACAAAACTGCTAAGTAGTTGTAGTAACAAGGAGAGAAAGGAATGAGAATTAACATTAATGAATATATATATAGCTTCCTTTGGGGGTAATAAAAATTTTTTGAAATTAGATTGTAATAATGGTCACATAACTTTGTGAATATACTGAAAATCACTGCATCGTAAATGGGTTAATTTTATGGTATGTTAATTATATCTAGCTCAATCACAATATGCTTTATCTAGCTTAAGCAGAAAGATTTTTAAAGATATTAGTGACCCACTGAAATGCTAGAAAAGATAAAGAATCAGGTTTACCGACTATTAGGCTATGGATAAGACCCAGGTTACCCTGAGGGAACTTGGATTGCTGCTGCCCTTAGCACAGGTCTGGCAGGATTCATACCAGTACTGAGCATAGGATGCCCCTGGATATCAGCCACTCACAGACACATCCCATGCACTGTGCCCAGGCCTCTTTCCCTACCCTGGTGGAAAGAGAGGCTGTGAAAGAGATTTTTTTTTTAGGCATTTCTTTGGGAAGGCAGAATTCTTATGATGAGAAATTCATTAACCATAAGAGTTTTCAAACATGTGAAGCAGGCAAAAGGCAGGCAAATATCTACTAGCCACATCTTCTCACTATATGACTATATAGTTTCCATTTTCATGGAGCTCTGCTCACTTAGAATAATTGGAGCAAAGACTCTTTTGAATTAATGAAAAATTGAGTTAAATTAAGATAACTTGAGAGGACAAAAGTGGAGACAGGAGCAATGTAGTAAACCAAGAGCTATTCAACATTTCCTTCACCTATTTAATAAATAGCTTCATATTTTAAAATATCTGTGCAAATGAAGTAGAGTGTTGAGCACAGGAGATGCAACTGTGGGGGAAAATGAGGGAGAACATGGCTTTTGAGCTCTTTAGGCTGCATGGACAGACAAGGAAGCATGGTATAGGTGGCAAGCAGGTGAAGTAATCAGATATGAGCAGGAACACAAAGAGGAGCAACTATTAGAGAGAACCTCCCCCCCTTTTATTAACAAATAGAGCTTTCTCTTTCCTCATAAGGAAGGTGAGCACTCTTTTACGTATGTTGGGAAATGCACTCCCCTATTCCGACTGTGGTCAACTTTATGAGGCAGTAAATTGATTGCGGCAAAAGCTGGCTCCAAGGTCCAGCCATCTTTGCTCAGTGCTCCTCCTGACACACCCAGGGACAGCCACAGCAAAGAAAAAGACTATGAGGTGAGCACTTTTGCCAGTGCAGATGGTGTTTTGGACAAGTAAGATCTCTTTCTTTTTGTAAGCTTTCCTGTTTCTTGCTCTGTTAAGTGACCTAGATGGCCACATTTTCTTCTGGACATGATATTTTCTTTCCTTTCTATAGAGAATGAAAAACGAGGGTGAGACAGTGCACGAAGAGAAGGTGTGTGTGTGGGGGTGTGTGTGTGGGTGTGTGTAGGACAGATGAATCTCTCTCTCTCTCTGTCTCTCTCTCCTTCTCTCCCTCTCTCTCCTTCTTTCTTTCATATTCCTTTCTTTCTAAGAAACCTTGGAAAGAATAAACAGATGATATTCTTTTGGATTCAGAGGAAGGCAATTGTGTACCGGTTTTGGGCAGGAAGGATTTTTAAGTAGAGAAGAATTTCTACAGTGAGGAATACCCATCCCGGCCCTATGTCTGGTTGACAATATCTCCTATGGAAAGATAATATCTTGGCTTATTCTCGAGTGTTCCCAAACTTACTGAACTATTGTATTGAACCTGCTCCCTCAGGAGGGTTACGGAGCTGTGGAAGAGGTGCGTGATTTTGGTTTGTAAAGGCTAGAAAGAAAAAATATTCCTTTGGAAAGAAAGTGTGCTTGGAATAGGAAGATAACTGCTGACTAATGTATTTGCTAAGATACTTAGTTGTGGACCATGTATAAAAGAAAATAAATAAAAAATTATGAATAATTAGGGTGGATCCCTCAGATTTCTTTCACTACCTGAAGTGTCACCACTGGAAATTTGTATTTTATACCTTTAAGCCTCATAGTCTGGCAGATATTGTGGAGAGAGGACTCAAATAATAGTTTAAGAAGTGGTAGCTCAGAGTTTTCCTCAGCTCCACAGCTAATAATGATAGACAAAATTCCTTAGCATTCATTTATAAAAGGGGCGTTATGGTGTCTACATGTTCAACTTTGATATAGAGACATTATGAGAGTATAGCATGATATAGATTTTATGAGGAAATAGAGTAAATGTTCTGAGTAATTTAAACTGAAAGAAAGACACCAGATAGATTTAGGTTAATAGGAAAGAATAGTTAGGTAATAAACCTCGATTTCAATTTCAAACCCTAGTTTCTACAAGAGCTGAAGGTTTTTCTACGTATTGGCAAACACCTGTTGGCAAAGTATCTGTTGATCCTTGCTACTGTTTCCCATTTCAGTACTCAAGCGCTTCTTTCCTCAGATTATTACACACTAGACTAAAGGCTAACTCAATTAACAACCTGCTTAGGTGAAACACAGTCATGGCACTGGGCTACAGAAAAAGAAGGGTGCAAGGAAATGAAAAATAAGAGCAGAGTCAAAACAAAAATTCAGAAAATTGGGAACACTGATTTTAAAATTTTTACATAAGTAGTGGTTTAGTGTGGTGCAAATATAAGATACAGGCTGAGTGAAGGGGTATCACGAATAATTTGCTCACAAGATAAAAACTTTTATAGCTTGTCTAAGGTAGCATTAAGACTTGAAAATAAGAGATAGGAAGGACCCTGTCTGTAATGGGTAACTGGGGAAATGACCCAAAGATATGGGGAATATAGTCTGTCTGAACTGTTTGTGAGAACCAACATACAGGAATCAAAATGATTCCCTGGTATTTTTTTTTAAAGGAAAACATAGTTCTTTCCCTCAATCTATTAATTATTAAGGGGCAGCTGATTTGGAAGAATTGGCAGAAATTGTGAATGGAGTGTTGGGAGGGATTGTTTCATGTTCAAACACGTTCATTTTTGTTAATTCTTATGGACACTGAAGTGAGATATTGAGCAGGTTGTTGAATATATGAATGTAAATCTCTGGGTAGAAATACAAGTCAGATTGTTCATACATACAATATAAAGTAGTATGAATAGATGGCATTGTTCAAGGAGAATGGGAAGTTTTAAACAGAGACTTCTGTGAAAATATGAGGTATGTTAATATATAATGAAATAGGCGATGCACCATAAGAATTGGAAAGATGCCAAAACTAGGTGGAAATTTAAGATTGAATGATACTGATATCAAGGCTTTTTGGTGGGTGGAGAGTTTCAAGGAAAGGGAGTAGCTGATAGTTCTAGGTGATTAAGACAGTATTTAGCAAGTTCCTGGTGACCTTGGCAAGAAAGTTTCCAGTGGACTGCAGAAAATGCAAGCCATGCCAGTAATATGTGAGGAAGGTAATCAACACAGTGTGTCGTTATCTTTTTGCAAAGTTAGATGTGAAAGGAAAAAGAATGTTAAAATGTTACCTAAGAAGACTTATCAACAATTTAGGGTGACATAATACACTTAACAGGGATAAAGCAAGTTTGGAGAAATATGATTATAATGCAAGTAAAAGGAAGTATAATTGGTAAAACAAGATTTTTGAGAAATTCAATGACCATGAGAGCCAGATAATAGATGTAAGGATTATGCTGGGACAAGAAGATGATAAACTCCTTCTCTGAGAACATATTGGAAAAGAAAAGAATTTGCCTAGTTATGTATAATATTTATAGAAATGCTTGAATTTATAAGCAGGGAGAGTTTCTGCAAAACAGTTACTTTTTCTTTGACATTAGAGATTATATTAGGTAGAATAGGACAGTAGACAACAGAGGTTAGGCTTGAAAAGAAGGCTTGATTTTTTAAATTCATTTCTGAGAATAATGATTGGAGCTAGTAATACCATCAGTCAGTTTACACGCCCAATGTTTTTTGGGGAAATTACAGACACAAGCGGTGTCTGTGTTAAGCTAGTGTATCTACACAGAGACAGAAGTTTGGTCTGATTGTTTCATTACATAGATTCAGTAAGCAGAGGAGAGAGCAAAGTTATGCAATAGACATTGACGTTTATGTCAGTAAGACTAAAAGTCTGGAAGGGCTAAGAGACCAAAAGGAAATTGGAAAAGAACAGAAATATCAGTGTGATCAAAGAAGAAGGTAGACTGAAGTAAGGCAATTGAAAGCAAAAGGACATCATCTTGTTGATATAGGAAAATGATCTTGATGGGAGACCTCCAAATGATATAGGAAAACGATCTCGGTGGGAGACCTCCAAATGATATGGGGGAATGAGACTCCCAACCTACTGTACGTCCGGCACGAGTTCGTGTTCTCTAAAAATCGAAGAATGAATTTGAGGAACAACGGAGGGTAAGAGCGGAAGATATTTATTGAGAGAAAGCTTCTGTCTGAGGGACAGAAGGGGGGCCCGAGTGGGTTGCCCGAGACTCTGTCTTTTCCGGTGACTTTTATAGAGCAAAACCCTGATGGGGAAAACTGGGAACTCGCAAGGCAGATGGGCTTGAGGTGGGACAAAACTGTAATCAACCAATAAGATTGATTGTTTAGGTAAGATTCTTACAGATTAGGGGATTAGGATGGTAATTCTTAGCTTCTCAAGATGATCTATCCCTAATCCCTAAT
>RJWM01001292.1:0-80806 GCA_004363535.1 Dasyprocta punctata | reverse complement strand
CATTTGTTTTGTCTTCTGTCTTGAGATCTGGCCCACAGCAAGAGGTGTGTATCTCTTCCAAGGTCACAAGATTATCTGGTACTCTGTGCCTGCTCCATTGAGGGCCTAGCCCTGCCTATAATATTTCTAACTAACTCAGTTGCCTATAACATTGTGACCAGTAAAAGAGGCACTGAGCTTAGGATTTCAAAAGTGGAACAATTCTGGAGCATGATAAATTCCAGGGTAGAGCCATGGTGTGTGAATGGTGGAAGTGGGGTGATGATGAAAGTCACTGATGTTGAGGACTCGCACAGAGCTGCCAGGTGCATAGTATTAGCTCAATTATAATTATAATTATAACTGTAATTATAATTATAGTAAAATATGTGGGAATATATCCACTATCTGATCTCATTTGTGTAGGTGAAAGGTCCACAAAGGTAAACATTTTGTCTGTTATTAAGAAAACCAGGGCAAGAATTTGAGTCCAGGTCAGTACATTTTTCAATATGCCAAAATCTTAACACTTAGGTCTATACATGATCAGCAGGGTTACTGTGAGACATTGTGTTTATACGACTTTGTGTGCTGTGAGCATAAATGTAAACATCATGCTGGGCATCAGGATCAGGTTTATTTTTGTTAACAAAACTTTCAAATGGTCAGTGACTTCTAAATATTTGAACACCTCAGCTTCATGCCACTGGGAATTAGAAGACTTGGATTCAGCTTCTGCTATTTTCTTTCTTCCTATGTTTATCCTCTTTTCCACTACAGAGACTGAATGATCAAAGTGAGCTCAGAAAGGTGTTTGGAACCCTTTTAGCCCCTTTATTCTCGCTTTGTTGGTTCACTTTTTCCTTCTAATTCTTTATGCGTCCTGTACATTTCTTTGGAAAATACCCAATATCTTTGCAGACAAAATGTAAGATCCCTAGAAGTGCTGGATGCACAATGGAGTTGATGACACTGTGGATGAGTAGAAAATATTATCAGGATTATGTATCGGGGACCCTGCCTAGATTCCCAATCTTCCGAATGAGTGTATGGTGAAGGTTTAATTAAATGAGACAAGTGGTATGATTTTAGGGCTCCAGGAGGATCGAAGCCCCTGCAGAGTTCTTGACTCTGCAGCTATCATGAGGGCTAAGACAAAGAGTGTCTCTGGACCACCCATATATATTTTTACATAGACAAAGAGAGGGGATACTAAGGGAAGTGCTGAGGGTGGTGCTGGAACTGAGTAGGACTTGGGAGTCACTTCAAGGACATCTCCAAGTAGGAAACAATGCCAGAAAAGGAAAACTATTTTATCTCCAAGATGGCCTTTGTGAAGGGACTGTGATTCCTACAGAGTAAGATGCCTGCAGGGCAGTCTCTATTAACATAATTAATTATGGAGCAAAGATATCCTCAGCTGTGACCTTCTTTACCTTGCCCTTTGAGGTATCTCTGACCTCATTGGCCAATATACACCTCAATCAGGACCAGTGATTCATAGAGGTTTAATTACTATGAATCAGCTCCTATCGCCAGGCAAGGGGCCTAGGCCTAGGACAGGCTCACAGATAAATAAAATGCCAATTAGTATATTTTAAATCCTACTCAGAACCACTTTGTAGTGGTCTCCAACAATTATGTAAAGAGGAACACTGATTATCAGATTATATTGTAGGCAAGTTCACGTCTTAATCACAATGCCTGTCTCTTCTTTTGGTTGATGCGTCCCCATGGCTGGCTTTAATGTGGTTTTCTGTCCATCTAGATGGCTGGAAAGCTCACTGCTTTGGAAATCCTTCTGATCATCTTCATCTTGATTGCAGTAGCTGCAGACATCCTGCTGTTGCTTCTTGTGTTGGAGGATCCTTCAGGTAAGGGTGATGTTGTGACTGGTGAGTTGGAAAGATGGGTAAAGATGTCATTTTTGGGGAATGCCAAAGAGGTCATTTTATTCCTTCACACTTTAACACGTCACTGCCTTGCTGTGTTCAAATACCCACAATTAATTTGGGTCAATCTTCAAGATAAACTCTTTTTCCCTAACTAAACCTTGATTATTAGGGTCTTCCTAGCCCCATTTGGTGTAATTCTAACAAGATGCAAACTTACACTCACTGGGCACCTGCCCTTCCATGCAGAGTCATCAAGTACAAGAATTCTCAAGGAGAAAAAGCAGTGAGGAAAATAGTGACCAATTCCATTACATCATGGAAAAGGTCACTAGGTCACAGGAAAATTGATATATCGACCTGTAAGTGCATTGTAATTTTCCTGTATTCCATATTATTCCTGAAGTAGCTATGATTTTTTTTACAGATGCTTTCAAAATTGTTCTCTTTCTCCTTTCCTTTCTCCCTTGTTCTCTCTCCCTCTCTCTTTCACATCCACACATACATGAAAGCATCTAGTAGATTTACTTGTCCTCAAATATAAACATTATCTTCTAAATAATAAAATACCAGGTGAAATACAAAAAGTTATTTCCAACACAAACTGAATTTGGGGTTTTACTCTGCTCACTAAGGCCCTTTATGGATGTGACCAATTCTTCGGTGAAAAGAAATTGTACTGATAGAAGAACATTTAGCTGCTCAGTCTGTTGCCTATGCTTGTGGCAAAACCAATGTCATGAAACTTTTACCATGTGTTTTCTTCTGGGAATTTTATAATTTCAGGTTTTACATTGAAGTTTTTAATTTTGAAACAAATATTTGCACACACATCAAGTACAGATCCATAAACATAGTAGAAAGGGAGTTTGGGAGTCTTTTTGAATGATGCCAAGGGTATCAAAGAGAACCTGTTATGCAGAAACTGTTGCATGAAGCATCAGATAAAATCCTGTGTTTTGAGTATCTAAGGAAGTCTACTCACCCAGTCCTACTTCTGTTGTTATACAAGGGAAGGGCTGACAATTTGACAAAGGCTAAAATAAGAATGACTAAATCTGAGAGAAAGTATGTATTTTTTATGAGACCAATAATATCTTCCAAGTCTACATCAAAGTTTGTTGGAAGTGAGTGGAGCAAAACCAAACATAAGCAAACAAACAAATGAAAAAAACCCTAAATGTGTAATGCAATTGGATTTCCATGTGTAAAGTAAATGATGAGGGATTCCTACCTGACAATATTCATGAGAGTAAGGCAAAATAGATCACAGACCTAAATGCAAGAGCCCAAACTATAAAGCTCTAGGAAGAAAACAGGGACAAATATCTGTGACCTAGGGTCTAGGAACAGTTTGTTAGACAATACCCAAAGCATACAACCAAAGAAAAACTAGATGAACTGCACCTTGCAAAACTGAAAATTTTGTGCTTTGAAAGACATCATCAAAAAAGTGAAGGAATAATTCATAGAACCAGGAAAAGTGTTTATAAATGACTTATTTGGTAAAGGGCTAACACTTAGGAAGCACAGTGAAATACTACAATTCAAAAAGAAAAAGAAAAATAAACCATTTCTAAAATAAAGAAAAAATTTATATAGATATTTTGTTGGTGAGATCTACAAATGACCCTAGTCCATGAGCTATATTCATGAACATCAGTTACTTGGAAAGCACAAGTGAAAACAATGAGATTACATTTCAGACTCAGTAGAATGACTATAATAAAAACAAATAACAAGTATTATATAGGCTACAGAAATATTGTAATCCTCATATTTGGCAGTAAAAGCATAAAATAGTACGGTCACTTTGGAAAAAGTTTGTCAGTTGCTCAAAATCTGAAAGATAAAAGTTTGTCAATTGCATTCTTGTATTACTGAGGGAACTGAAAACAGGTACACACTGAGTTTTTATATGAATGTTCATAGCAGAGTTGTATACATTAGTCAAAATGTGGAAATTCAGCAAACGCAAGGTCCTGAGTTTGATTCCTGGTACAAAAAAAAAAAAGTGGAAATTCAAATGTACATCAACTGATAAGTAGGCAAACAGCATGCTTTATACCTACATAATGAGCTAGGACTCAGCAATAAAAAGGAATGCAGCACTGATACATATGGCAGCATGGAAGAAACTGAAAAACATTAGACCAAGTGAAAGAAGCCAGACACAGAGAGTGCTTGGATTATCATATTTTTAACATGAAATCCTTCAGAATAGGCAAATCAATGGAGAAAGAAAATAGATTCTTGTTTATCAGGAAGACTGGAAAAAAGGAATAGGAATGTGATTTGTTTACAGAGCTATGAGAGTATTTAGAATTACATGGTGGTTATGGATTGCACATGTTATATATGTATACCAACTCCCCACAATGAATGTAATCATTATGTACTGCAAACATGGACTAATAAAAATTAAAATTAAAGCTGGGCAGAATGCGGTAATCCCAGCATTTGAGAGCAAGAAGGTGAGGCAGGAAGACTGCTGCAAGTTTGAGGCCAGCCTGAACTATGTAGTGAGACTCTGTCTTAAAAAAACCAAAACAAACAAACAAATAATCAATGAAACAAACCAACCCCCAAACTGAATTGTCACTTGAAAAAGCTTATGGTACATCAATTATATCTCTAAAAATCAAAGAAACAAAGCAAAACAAACAAACAAAAGAAAAACTCCAACCCAAGTAGATTCAGCACTTGGAAAAGTGCGGAACGTGTGAAAATATAGATACCAACTGTCAGTGACTTGTTGAATGAAGAACTAGTTGAAAGTCTGTTACTCTGCCATTTTCTTTTCTGGAGCTGTGCTTACACGACAGATTTTCAGTTTTGTACTTTAATTTCTATGCAGGTTCTTCGTTTATTCCAGAGTGCCCTGAGATCCCCCAGTCGGAAAGGATAGACTGCGTACCTCACCGTGCGGTAACAGAGGTCAGAGGAATGGGGCCCCTGATGGCCAACCGAGTTTTATTTAAAAGAAATGAGTATGTTAAATCTGGAGAGGGTGATGGTAGGATGGCTTATGGATCTGTGATTTGTGGGGAGATGTTTTTTTCTTGCCTTAATAAAAAACATAGCAAACATTAAAGAAATGAAGGAAGCAAGGTGGAGGAAAGAAAAGAAGTGCAGGAGGAGGTACTGTCCTAAAGTCCAAAATGGGGGAAATTTTCAAGTATTGTGGAACATATTATAAACATAATTCCAAGGCTAACCATGGAAAAGTTAAACATTTGTGAACAAGGCTACACATTCCTCGAGAATGAGGTCAGCAAGCCCACATGGATAACTAAGTTGCTCCTAGAATTCAGTAAATGGTTATGACAAAAGCCTTCTGGAATTGTGTCATTGACAATAGGAGTCCCAGTGAATACATGGTAAAGAACAGATTTTTCTCTTGAGTGGCTTCTATAAGAATTTCAACTATTTGCCAAACGTGGTAGTGTATGCCTACAATCCCAGCACTTGGGAGGCTGAGGTTGGAGGGTCGCTGTGAGTTAGTGGCCAGTTTGGGGTACATAAGTGAGCTCAAGGCAAGTCTGTACTACATAGTGTGACTTTTGTCAAAAAAAAAAAAAAAAAAAAAAAAAAAAAAAAAAAAAAAAAAAAAAAAAAAAAAAAAAAAAAAAGAAAAGAAAAGTAGAGAAAAGAAAGAAAAAACAAAACACAACAAAGAGAGAGAGAGAGAGACAGAAAGACTGTCAACTATTTGAACTCTGTTTAGTTGTGACTTATGACTTTGTCATAGAGGTTGTATATATATATTTAGATTTTATTTACCACGGATTCTCATAGTATGTTATTGTGATATTAATTATGACTATATAGAATTTTAGGTTAAATTGAAAAACATTCAAATCTCTATTGCTTTAAATCCTCCCATGCCATAACAAGAGCTAAGAAAAATAATATCAACAAGTATGAAAAAGTGATGGAGGGGTCAGAAAAGAAGTGGGAAGGGAGAGGGAAAGAGAAAGAGATTAGGAAAAAAAGATGTACTATATACATGTAACCACTCCTTAAAATGAGTGTAAACTTTATGAATTGCAAACATGTATTAATAAAATAAAATTTTTTGAAAAGTTATAACTTCTGGATATGCTGAATGTCTGTAATCCCAGCACCCAGGAGGCTGAGGCAGGAGAATCACTGTGAGTTCAAGGCCATTCTGGGCTACAAAGTGAGTTCAAGGCCAGCCTGAACTACATAGCAAAACCCTGTCTCAAAAAGACAAAAAATGGGAAAAATTTTTTTTCAAAAGTTATAACTAAAAACATAGAAAACATGCCCATTTCAATTACCATATGCATATACATAAGCCTTCAGTGATTATTACGTCTCTCTATATGTTTTATTGCTTATAAAGGATGAAGTTTTTCTAGTTTTTTCATATTCTGTTTCTATTGAAAGCATAATTTATTATGTTTTCTAGCTGGTGATTTTTTATTACAATGCTTCCTTTCTTATTGATGATTTTATATGTATTATTATTAATTCAAATTACGCTTATACATTTATATTTATCACATAATTGGTCAACTTAAATTTTTCATTATTTCTAGAAAAGATTGCTGTAATTCTTTGTTATTAATTATAGTTATAGCCTAAACAAGTAATCATAATTTTGCTTTGTACGGATATTTATTTCATTTACATGTTCAACTGCACCATGTAGTTCTTCCAAAATGACATAGATAAAATGGTGGCGATAAGAAACCCACATTTGCACTTGAATTTAATGGAAATTCTTATGCAAGATGGTAAGCAACATATTGTGGTTGATTGAAACTACTTAATATGTATCAGGAACCATCTCTAGAGTCTCATGTTTTAAGATTTTTTTTTTTTTTTTGTACTGGGGAATCAAACTCACGACCCTGCGCTTGCCAGGCAGGTACTTGCGTCGCTAAGCCATATCCCTGGCCCAAGTCTTTTTTTTTTTAATGAAATGTTGATTTCCTTTCCAGCAATTCAGTAGTGAAATTTTCAAGCATGTGAAAAAGTCAAAGGACTTTTGTGATAACTTCCATTACCTACCACTTAAATTCTACCATTGGTAATTTACCTTGTTTATTCATATGTATTACTCTATTCTACACTGTATCAATCCATCTTATTTTTACATATTTGAAAGTAAATTTCAGAAACTAGTTCATTTTCTCATGTTTGTCTCTTCATTCATATCAATTTTAATTATAGTTTTATCTTTAGATATCAATATTATATACAATACAAATACTGAACATTAAACATCTCACATGTCTTAGGAACATTTGTTGAATTATGACAATTGATTGTAGGTATTTACTTCATTCCCTGGTTGTGATATGGACTATCATCACAGATAGTCCTCTACAGATATTGTGTACTCCCTCGAGAGGTCATCACTGATAGTGATATAGGGGAGTGAAAACCCAGCCTACTAGATGTCTGGTATGAGTTCATGTTCTCCAAAATCGAAGAATGAATTTTAGTAACAATGGAGGTTAAGAGCAGAATATATTAATTGAGAGAAAGAAAGCTTCTGTCTGGGAGAGAGACAGAAGGGGTCCAGAGTGGGTTGCCAAAAGCTGTCTTTTCTAGGGACTTTTATAGACGATAGTCATGAGATGAGATGGGGCCAAGATGGGGAAGACATGAGAAATTGCAGGGCAGGTGGGCATAAGGTGGGACAGAACTATAGTCAACCAATAAGATTAATTGCTCAGGTAAAATTGATTAAATCAGGAACAAACAGGGAAGCAAATCATGCAGCAAGAGGGCAAGTTTAAAGAACAGTTACTCTTCCTGTAGAAGATTGGGATGGTGACTCCTGCCTTCCTCAAAGTAATCCATACCTATTTAGAATATCAATCCCTGATATTTATACTTACAGTGTGGTTGCATTTGCTTTGCCTTTTGTCTTGAGATCTGGCCCACAGCAGGAGTTGTCTGTCTCCTCCAAGGTTGCAAGGTATCTGGGCTTCTGCACTGGCTCCTTTGAGGGCTCAGCCCTGTCTGACTGCCTGTAATATTTTTAACTAACTCAGCTGCCTGTAACAATAGGATTTCTCTATACCGTAGTTCAGTTTTGCTTGTTGTAGAACTTTATATAAGTGGAATCATATAATTAGTGTAAAGCCTCTTTCCTTCATCATATTTTTGAAATTATATGGTGTTGCCTATGCAATATTAGATTATTCTTTGAATTGTTGAGAATAATCTATTCTACAAATATGCAAGTTTTGTTTAAACATTCTCTCATTGGCATATATTAGAATATTAATAGCAATACTATTCATAGTTTCTTCCTAGAAAGCTGTCTACTCCATCCATTTTTTCAAACTTATGAACTACTGTTACAGTACTGAATAAATCTTTAGGTCAACATTGTTTTTTTGAGATTTATCCTCCGACTGAGAGTAATTTTATATCTTTTAGTTCTTTTGCTTTGTAATGTTTTAATGTATTAACATACCATAATATTTGTTGTCTGCTATAAATAGCCAATTTTTAGATGTGAATGTTTATTTAACAGTGCTGCCATGAGCAGTATCTTATAATACAAATATTTTGGTGAACTTACCATAGAGTTCTATACACACTTAAGGTTTAGTTCAAATTACAAATAATTTTTTAAAATAGGTATGACAATTTGCATCTCCTCTACAGTATGTGAGTTTAATTGCTTCTACATACAGACAACTTTCAATGTTTTCTCCCTTTCCAACGCAGCAATTCTGTGGTTTCAATTTTCCCATCCTTTGTGACTAAAACATTTATCTTTTCATATGCATACTGGCTAGTTGGTTAATCATATTATGAAATGTCTTTTCAATATTTAACCAATTTTTTGGTTAGGTTATTCCTCATTTGTTTTTACAGTTTGTAGTATTTATTTATATATTCTGAAATCAAATCTTTAGTTAAGTATGTTTTAAAGAACTATATGTTATGTTACTCTGTGGGTTTGCTTTAAACTCTCTTACTGGAAAATTTGAGTGAAAAAATACACAATAGTTCACAATTTTAATGTGGCCCACTGTAACAATTTTGATGGTTAGCGCATTTTGTATTCTACTTAGGAATTCTTGCTGCTTCAAGGGCCTAAAAATATATTCTTATTTTTCTTTAAGAATATTATTGTTTTATCTTTCAAATTTATATCTTTAGTCAATCTAGCATCGATTTTGTGTGTGTATGTATACGAAGTAAAATACCAGATGGAGTGTTGTGGCATGTGCCTATAATTCCCATGTTTATGGTGAGTGAGGCAGGAGAACTGCAAGTTCAAGCCTAGCGTCAGTGATTCATTAACCTAGAAAGACCTGTCTCAAAATAAAAATTTGAAAAAGGCTGAGGATATAGCTTGGTGCAAAGACCCTGGGTTCAATAATCAGTATCACACACACACACACACACACACACACACATGCACACGTGCACACACATACAAATAAAATAAAAAGAAAGAAAAGAAAAGGAAGAAAGAAAAAGTTCAGAAACATTTTGCCTTGACTTTGTGATAGATTCATTACTATTTATTGAAATGACTTTATTTTTCATTATGGTGACACTTTTATTGTAAATCATATGCTTATATGTGTAGGTTTTCTTCTGAAATCCAGCCTGTTAAATTGGGTGTGTTCTTTTTGTCAATACCACACTGCTTTAGTTATCATAGTTAGTCTTGATATGTGGTAGTATGTTTTCCAAATCATTGTTATTATTCTTGAAGATTGTATGTTCTGTTCTTTGCCCTTTAGACTTCAGAATAAATTTTAAAATTAGCCTGCCAATTTTTTCACAACACCTACCAGAAACTCAATTGTCATGGAATAAAATGTACTGACTGATTTTATGATAGTTATCATTTTTATGAAAGTGAATATTATAAGTCAGAGATGTAACACTGACCACCTATTTATCTAGAGTTTTTATTTTTGAATCATTGATGTAGACAACTTGCACATTGTTTTAATTTTTAAATTAAATATTTGAATCTATATAAGTACTATTTTCAAATGTTAATTTTCTGCTTCTCTGTTGTTGACATAGATTTAAAACTGATATCTGAATATTGATCTTGTAACCATATAGATCTTTTTTTTTTGGTGGCACCGGGCATCAAACTCACAGCCTTGCGTCTACCAGGCAGGCGCTTAAGTCACTGAGCCAAACTCCTGGCCCTAGTTTTCTGAGGTAGGGTCATGCTATGTAGTTCAGGCTGGCCTTGCACTCACGTTGCAGCCCAAGCCGGCCTCAAACTCACAACACTCCTCATACCTCAGCCTCCTGAGTGCTGGGATTAAAGGCGTGTGCTATCACGCCAGGCTACCAGAGACATTCTTAACTTCACTTATTTTCTTCATTTTTATGTGAAATCATTTGCGGTTTTCTTATATGGTAATGTTACCCACAAATAATAACACAGTTTTTTCTCTATATATATTCCATTTTCTTTCTTATCACACAACTATAATGACTCTTTTTTTAAAAAAATTTAATATGGCTTGAGATAGTCTAAAAGACAATGTGAACAGAGTAAGTTTTAGAAAATGAAACTTTCTGGAGGCTGACTGTATCTAAATATATGAAATATCATTGCAATAAAATACTAAATACAAAAGTGAAATTTCTTGATTTTGGAAGAAGTTGAATATATACTGTTTACAGAATTTAAGCATCTATCAGAGACTCTATTTAAGACATGTTTTCATCAATTAGAAGGTGGGCTTGATAAATTCCAGGTCAATTTTCAGTTCTGAAATTGTATTAGTGAATAATGTCTGATTGAAAAATTACATAGAATTTATTTGCAAGATAACTAGTGATAATCTTCTGGAAGTTTAGTGTTGAAGAAAGAATAGAGATAAGGAGACTTGTGAGTCAGTGCAAGTCAGGCATGAGTTTATGAATATTTGTGCTACTGTAATAGCAACAGGAATGAAGAAGGAAGAAAGCAATATTGCTGCAGTGCACGTGCAGGGAAGATACATGGAGTCTGAAGGACAGGAAAGTAATTGTCTACAAGGTTTGACTTTTGGTGCCTGGGACTGAAAGAAGGGTATTAGACCAGATCACACACAAAAATATATGTTTACCTGAATGTTCATTGCTTTTTATAGAGGTTTGTAGACTTTGAAACAATTTATGGCAATGAAACTAACCTTTTGGACTCAACCTGCCTCAGTTTCAAGGTGGCAGAAGTTCTTAATATCTGCCTTGCAGTTAGGAAAATCAACCATCCAGAGGCCATCCAGAACCCCAAATTCTTTCTTCATTGATGCCTAGCAGTCTTTTTTGTTGTTGTTGTTATCTGAAAAGAATGAGACAGGAATATCAATTAGATCTATGAAGAGTTAATGAATATTTAAATAGATTTTATGGTTATAATGTACTTTTAATAATGGGCATTGATTTAAGTTATATCAGTATTAGGGCTTTACAGAAAAATTATATCAATTGCTGGTGTCTAAAATACTAATCAGTACTCTACCTTTTGTAAATGAATCATCTGGTGACATATTCTTTATTTTTTAAGTAACACAATCTATACTGAGTACAATCCTTTAATAAAAAGTTGAGACATTTTAGTTACATATAAAATCAATTGGAGTAGTCATTATTCATGTTTTCTCTGTACATTCGAATCCCCTTCCCAGTAATGAATTAATAATTCCATGTGTATCTTCTTGGCCTTTCTATGCTCATTGTTCTTATCCAGTGTTTTTAGCAAGTTAGGACTGTGTATTGCTGCCTTCTCTGCTTGGAGTATCTTTCTACTGTTCATATATCTAACAATTTCTAGGGTTTTAGGAATAAATTTTTGTTTTTCCTATCTCAAAACCCTTTCCACCCCACTATCAGTCTACCAGTCCAGTGTGATGGCTGGTGTGCATGTTCCCTCACAGTCTCTTGGAGCACATAACTCATCATATTTTTTAAATTGTCTTGATTTCCTGCTAGACTATAAGTTTGCTGAAGGCACAAACTGCTATGTCTTATTTGTCTATATTCTTTGTTTGGTTGATAAATGCATTTTGAATTGCTCCATAGCTATATGAATAAGTAAACAGTTAATAAACGATCAGTGTAATTATCTTAAATTCCTCTTGAAATAAAATGGTTTATAAATAAATGGTCTAAAAATGCTTTCCCTTTATCTTATATAGTGCCAACTTTGTGCCTATCATTACAGGATATCTGCAGAAGGCAATATAAATGCTGCTGGGATCCCGTGGCAGATATCAATGCCCCTAGGTGCTTCTTCCCCAGGAACTGGGGCTATGAGGTCAGCAGTAGCCTTAGTAATACTAACACAGGTGAGCACTGCCCCAGTATGGCCCCAAGGAAAAACTCTGTGAGTCAGATGAGTTTACTGCAAAATAAAAGCTAAAACTCTCCCTCTTGCACTCCTCTCCCCACTGGTAGGATTTACTGCCCAGTTAAAAAAGGTGCCATCCCCATCTCTATTTGGAAGTGATGTTACCGATGCCCTCTTCACAGCTGAATTTCAGACATCCAATCGTTTTCGCTTTAAGGTAGGTTAACCAGCCCTGGGAGTTCCCTAGTCTGCATTCATACCATTTTCCATTATGTTTCATGCAAACGTGTGGAAGCAGAAGATGCCTCCATTCGCCAGTGCAGGAATCTCTGGATGGGATGGGCAGGCTAATTTATACTTGACAGGGCGTATGTGGTTGAGTGATTTCTTCTCCCATATCAGGAGACCCAAGGTCAAAAATCAGAAGCTATTCTCATGGAAGATATAGCTCTACAAGGAAGCTGATCTTACCTGGAGCTATCCCTTCTGGTTTCTTCTGACAGATTACTGATGCCAGTGAGATTCGTTATGAGGTACCCCATGAAAACATCAAGTCCACTAATGGGACTGCTGATACTTCCAGTTTGAGCTACCATGTAGAGATCACCAATAAGCCCTTCAGCATCAAAGTAATGAGGATGAGCAACAAAAGAGTCTTGTGAGCTTTTCACCATTCTTTGCACATTTTTGAATATAAAGTCTCAATATCAGTCATTCCAACATATTCTGCTATGCCACAAGTATGATTTAAAATATGATTGCACTTCAGAAATTTGTAAATTTATTTACTGTAACTAACAATGGTAATCTGTCATGATTGTAGAGCAGAGTACTAAAACATAATGCACTAATTTACTAAGTTATATAATACATAAATACATATGAATTTATACTTCACATACATTATGAAGTAAGGAATTTTATTGTTTTGAGTTATCATTTATACTGGAACTGAAAGTATTCCAAAGTACAATTTTCTGTGAATCTTACCATCAAGCAACTAAAAGAATTTAAATTTACCTCGCCAATTGTCCTGAAGAAAATTCAAGTACAAATAGCAGTAAAACCGATACTCAAACCCTGGCACTAGCAAATCACCAGTCAGCAGTACATTTCACCTCTTCGGCATCAATTTCTTTGTCCACAAAATGCTAAGGAAAATGGGATAATATTTATAAAGCATCCAGTGTGCTGTCTGGGATGCAGTAGATGTACAGCAAATACAAAGTCAAATTTTATCTCCTTTCTCAATCTGAGCCTCTGGTGTCTCTCATTGGTACTATGCTTCCCTAGAGTCAAAGAACCAGAGTTAGCCTGCAAAGGCCTTCCAAGGTAACATGAGAATCAATGAAAATACCCAGAGCAACTCATGGCCGAGGAAATGTGAATGGGCGCAAACAGCTTCCTGACAGACACAAGAGAGTGATACACATTGACCCTTTATTTTCCCCTCGTGGCCCAGGTTGGACACAAGCATCGGGCCCCTCCAGTTTGCCTATCAGTACCTGCAGCTGTCTTTCCGCCTACCCAGCACCAACGTGTATGGGCTGGGAGAACACGTGCACCAGCAGTACCGCCACAACATGAACTGGAAAACCTGGCCCATCTTCACGCGGGACGCAGCCCCCACCGCGGTGAGGTCCCCTTTTCCCTGCTCACAGAACATGGCCAGGGGCTCGTGCTCCCTTTTCCAAAGGGAGCCCACAGAGATGCATCTATATGTTATTTTGCTCAGTTGGGATGTGTATGTCTTGAAGAATACTTGTTTTGAAATTTATAAACTCACTGAAACTTTTAAAACAATCTTTCTTTTGGTGGAAAATACAATTGAATGGTTAATATAAGGAATTAAGGAAAGCTTTTTCAAAATAACACTGTCTGGCTTTAATAATTGAACATCTAGAGAAGAACTTCAGCAGGAGCCATTCTCATATTTTCATCATCATGGCAATACTTGTAGGTGGAAAATGCTTCCAAACAGCTTTTGTGTAGTCTTTGCTAGCCAAAGTATGCTTCCAAGATGGCAGTGTTAGTGTCATCTTAGGGTTTGTTAGGCATTTAGAGACCCTGAGGCCCACTGATCCAAAGCTGATTTTTAATAAGACCCCCAGGTAAAACATGTGGATATAAAAGAGGGAGGTTTTTTTTCTATTCAGTACTTCTTCATATATATTTTTGGTTAATCCAGCATGGGCAATGCTTTTTGTAAGATACCTTGATGGGCAAGCAAAATTTAAAAACCCAAAGATAAAAATTGTCAGCCCAAATTTTAAATGGAAGAAACAAAATTACTACTCTTTAAAAGAGCTATAAAAGACTTTCTAATCTCTTACTCTTCGTTTTTGCTTTCATCTTGTTGCTGACTGAGAGCGAAGAATTTGGGAAAGTACCAGTCCAAGGACAAGCCTTGGATCGGTACTGGTGTGCAGAGCTTTGTCGGAAGCCTCCATTGCACTAATGGTCGGTCTCAGATCAGTGCAGGATCCGAGGGAGGTGTGGAAGGGTGATAGCGGATATAATGGGAGGAGTGGCTCACCTACCTGTAGCCGATGCAGTGGGAGGAGTATGCGTATTGAACTGAACAGAAGGAAAAAGCAGGGCCTACACATTCACTGAACTGTTGGTCTAGGAACTTGACAGATGCCTTTGAATTCACATTAAGTTTAATTTCTTACAATTGAAATTCCTAAATTATGTTGTTACCTACTAGATTAAATGCTTTCTTGCCTGCCTTTCTCCTTCCTTCCTTCTTTCCTCCTTCCCTCCCTCTGCCCTGGCCTCCTTCCTTCCCTTTTTTGCCTTTCTCTTTTCCTCCTTCTTTTCTTTCCCCTTTCTTAATTTTTTTCTTTCTTTAAAAATTAAAAAAAAATCTGTATTTTATCCAAGTGTTAGGCCTTGAGTCTTCCTGGTACAGTGTTAAATCTAGTCAGGGTACCATTGATTGTCATTGATTTCTTTTTGCCTGTTGTATTGTTTCTTCTTCTCTTTTTCTGAAATTTATCGTTATTCATTTTATTGTCTTAGCCAATGGACTGACTGTGATGCTTTCACACAGGGATTTCTGTAACACTTTCTGCTTATCATATCTGTAATCTTATGGCGCTTACAGTTATTCAAATACAGATTTCTCCTTTTTTTTGTCAGTGCTCATTCAATCCTCTCTGTGACAGTTTCAATATCTTTTCTCTTAGTTTTAAACTTTTCATATATGTTAATTTTAGATTTGAAAACACAGTTGGCATTAACAAATTCAAGATTGCTAATAACACCATCACCATCTGCCATTTGCTATATATCACTGAAAGTATTTTTCAATTTTTAAAAAATAACTTGATTGAGGGATAAGTTATATACCACAAAAGTTACCTGTTTTGTGCAAGGGTCAATAGCAGAACACTTGCTTAGCATGACAGAGGCCCTGGATTAAATTTTCAGTACCACACACAAAAAATGCATTTGCTTTAAGAATAGTTAGATGATCTTTAGCACATTCATTGAGTTGTGCAATCTCCATCACAATCAAGTTTTGAGACATCCTTTTTGAACTAATTCTAATTCCTATCCTGTGAAGGCATCACCTCAGGCAAACCAAATCTACTTTAAGTCTATCGATTTGGATTATAAAGACATTTTATATGAATAGAATTGTGTGACATATGGTCTTCTGTATGTATTTGTTTCCTCACCTCCATAACATGCATGCTATTTTGTAGCATGCATCAGTATTTTATATCTTGCCATTGCTACATATTACTCCACTGTCTAGATATTACCATATTTTGTTTTTCCACTTGTTAGTTGATGATTCCATTTCAATATCTTTTAGGTACTACTACACTACATCAAGTGTTGACCAAATACATATATAGCTTGGCATTTGATTTTATTTTGGGGTGAATAAAAGTTTTTAACACATAAACTATTACATCTTTTTTTCTTTTTTCGTTAACAGGGCCAAATAAATCTATATGGAGCACATACATTCTTCTTGTGCCTTGAAGATACCAGTGGCTTCTCTTTTGGAGTTTTTCTGTTGAACAGTAATGCTATGGGTAGGAAGCATCTTTTTCTCTTCCACCAGTGGGAGTAGGTTTTAGGATACTAGTTTTATAAGAAAAATTACTTTTTATGGTGAGATCACAAATCTGAAACTAAGTTAACCTATATGCAAATGCAGCTCATGCTTAAAGTCACTTTAAGACTGCTTCAAGGATTTCCTTTGGCAGAATGTGTCCCCTAACACTCTGTAGATATCATTTACAGAATTCATTAATAGATGGGATTCACTGGTAAACATATTTAAATGTATCTATGGATTCTAATGCATACCATGCTATCCATCTGTAGGCAACAGATTTTGCTTTAATGGGCTGTTTCTCACAGCCCACACTTAATGTATTACATAAACTTCCTTCTGCAGCTTCTGGATCAATGGTGAACTGAAAAGCATTATTTATTTATTTTTTAAAGTTTTAATTGTAATCAAATTCATTGAGCAAAATTTTTTAAAACACCTTTTTGCTGTAGGTTAAACTATTCAGAAACTCCAAAAATGTATAGTTTAAAATGGATAGGTTAACCTAGAATTTTTTTTTTCTGTTAAACAAAACTCAGTGCTTCTTTGGCGTTTCAATAATCTTATAATAAAGTGAACATATGTGACTCCCATTCCTATAAGAATAAAACTGACATTGTGTTGGAAGACTCCTTTATTCATATAGGCTCCAGAGAAAAATTTCAATCATAATATTCAAACAACTCATTTTAATCTGTTTAGAGGTTGCCCTTCAGCCTGCTCCTGCTATCACTTACCGCACAATTGGAGGCATTCTTGACTTTTATGTGTTCTTGGGAAACACTCCAGAGCAAGTGGTTCAGGAATACCTGGAGGTATGGTTTTACATTAGATGATTTTGTGTATTGATACCACCACCTACACTTAAGTAACTTAACAAGGGGTGAACACAAATGTTATTAGTAGACACAATAGATTATAAATTCTGGGACTGTAAGTCTTTCACTCCATGTATGCTTATTTTGATGAGATTTATTGAATGCTTTCTGCATACTAAAGTGGCATGTGCAAGGCTTAGGGAGTACAAAAATAAGTTAGTTGGTCATCCTGCTCTCAAGGCACTCATCATCCATCCAGGTATGATCAATCATTCCAAACACCTACAGCCACGAGTCGGCAGAGCTTATTCATTCAACAAATAAAGATTCAGTGAAAGGAATTATGTGTTAACTCTATACTTGATTTGAACCATAGAATAAGAGAGAACATTAGATACCATTTTAATCTAAACCTTCCACTTTTTCGATGCCCAACTCAATTATAAAAAGATGAAGTAATTTATTAAAAATGATTCATAAAGCAATATAAAATATGGTTTCAGATGGCAGTAAATTTATAATAAAATGAGGGAGTGCAACAATTGAAATAATTATAATTATCAAATAATTATAATAGGAAACAATCATAATACAGTAAATGTTGTCAATGAGGTTGAAGTTGGGGATTTAGAGATACGAGACAAATCCCCCTCCCAATGTAGGGCAGAGACTCTTAGGAACAAGAGAAGCAGGATGGGGTTCAGCAGGACCCTTTTCAAAATGTTGGCTGGAGAAACTTGGATATTTGAATTTTAAACATACTCCAGTGTTCTTCCCCCATTCATTCTTAATGCTATTCTTTGTTCTTCTGTTTTCTCTGGAAAATGCCACTATCTGAAATTACAATAGACATTTATTTCCTTTAAGCTCTGTGAGGGAGGAAATAATGTTTGTTTTCTGTCATTATATCCTCTGTACCCACATCAGCTCTTGGAACATTGTAAGCACTGAAAAAAATCCTTCTCAAATGTATGAATACCACTAGTTTCCCCCCAAAATGATGTCATTAGTGAATTGCTTTCGTTTTTTGCAAAACCCATCAATTTTTTTGATGTAGCAGTTTTGGGGAGTACATTTAGGTACTCAGTGAAGAGATAAGTATGTTGTGGAAATTTGCAGATTACCCTAGAAGATTACTCTTGACTTTATCATTTTTAGAATTGAAGACTTTATGAAAAATGAAATGGAGCTAATGTTTCCACTGTAGAATGTGGTGGTACAAACAGTGCTTGCTGTAAAGCTTAGAAACTTCTTAACTTCTCTTTATAGCTTGTTGGGCGGCCATTCTTGCCTTCCTACTGGAGTCTTGGGTTCCAGCTTAGTCGCAGGAATTATGGAGGCATCACTGGATTGAAAGAGGTTGTAAACCGAAATCGTGAAGCTGGGATCCCATATGTAAGTTGATACTTTTATCTGCATTTATAACCATTTCCTATCTTACTTTTTTGCATCAAATTTAATTTATTAGGAAAAATGCAAATAGACAAATAGTTTGATAGATTGACAAAAATGCATGCATACTTATTGTCAGAAATCTTGCAGATTAAATTGCCTATCTGACCATAAAAATAAAAATGGCGTTTGTGGAGTCAAATGGAAATGGTTTTGAATTTTAGCTGTGTATCTTCTTAGCTCCATTACTTACGTTGGACTACATAAGTAATAGCTCAAGTTTTAGTTTCCACCTTTGCTAAATGAGAGTGTAAGATTTGCTTCATTTGGTGATAAAAAAAATAAGTCATGCAATGTACATAAAACACCTACCTTAGAGGATGAGCTCCATCCAAGATACCTGCTATTTTATGAGAGGAAGCAACAGCTGAGGTGACACAGTTAACAAGAACCCATGATCACACTAATGACTGACAGTAAATGAATTTATCACACCGACTTTGTAAATTCTTTCCAGACTTATTAGACTAATTTTGAAGCCTCATGATTGAATAGTATTAATGATTTCCAGTGTCCGCCCATTGACCAACAGATAATTTTAAGTGTGCAATATTTGATAAGATTCTCCAGGTAATGTATAACACATGATTAGTGAAATTACCAAAAAAGTTTATCTCAGGCTATCTGTTTGGAACTTTGCAGCAAGCATGTACGCGTTAGTGTGTGAAGGAAGATTGCCCAGGTGTAAACAACTTTGGATTGATCTTAGATTCTTCAATCCCCTCTCAGAATAGCAATGAAGGCAGCCAAGGGAATCAGTTTTTCCTTTGAGAAATCTGATGCTCATCACATTGTTTTGGTATTAAAGGGAAATTGATTGCATTTAATTGTATTTTTCCCCTATCTGCTATCCTAAAAAGTACCAAATTCTTGGAGGAATCAGACTAAATTTTGCCACACATTTATTATTTTACAAAGGGCTTTCACATTCTTGGTGTGTCCACATTGATCACAATTTTGTAAGTGAAGAAACAGAGATATTGCATGGTTAACTTTTTCAGGTTGCATAACTAGCTAAGGGACAGGATCAGTACACAAATAGACTTTGTTTGACTGCGTTTGTGATACTGGCTGTAATCTATCTTCCTGATTCTGATGAGAAGGGCCTTATTGAGATGTTACCAATTCAGGAACAAAGCAGCTTTTCTTCCATAGCTGGGAACTCCTCTCTAAGTGGTTGTACTGAAGTCGGGTGGGGGAGACCTGGGTCCTAAGTGACCTCCTAGTACCAGAACAGATGATGCCACATTGGGCAACAGGTCACAGGCTGGAGGCTCCTAATGCACTGCTATGTGAGAAACCCATAAAGAACTTCCATATGTCTTCAAGGTGTGTGGCAGCTTGGGAAACAAAGAACAGCCAGAATCAAAGGGCCAGTCACCAAGCCCAGTCAGCTTTTCAGCTACTCAACTGTGTGACTTTGGGAAAGGTCACTTAGTTCCTTTGCATTTCAGTCTTCTCACTAAGAATAATAGCTATCCTTTGTTGGCTGATATGCAAACACAAAAAGATATGTGTCTGAGAGTTTGGTTAGTTGAAGCTCTATCTCTTTGCCATTGATCTTTGTTAAACATTACTCCAGCAGTTTTATAAGGCAAAAAGGACATTTCTCCTTTCATGATGTATTCTGCCTTGAAGTTTAGCATTCCAGGTTATAAATGGTTATAACATTACTCATATGCCCTTTACATAAACATTTAAAAGCACTTGATACCTGTCAAACATCCAGGCTCTCGAGTTACAGAGATGAACAAGATGCAGGCCCTATTGTCAAGTTCCTCTTGATACTTTATGACATGTCTCTGTCAGGGTGGTGAAGTAAAGCCACAACCTAAGACCATCTACATCTTTCAGTGATGCTTTATTCATTCCTAGAAGGTAGCAGAACTTGGAGATTTTAGGTTTGTTAAGAAACATGGCTTCTTTTTAATGGTCAGGAACTGGAGCTCAAACCTTTTTGACCAGAAGAATGATAATTCCTAGATTCTAATTGATGTTGCTGTCTTTCAGGATGTCCAGTACTCAGACATAGACTACATGGATAGAAGGAAAGATTTCACTATTGATGAACAAGCTTACCCCAACCTTTCAGATTTTGCCAGAGAATTACATGAGAATGATCAGAAATATGTAATTATCATGGTATGTTTAAACACATGCTATGTTGCCTTGTATTGTCTTTCAAAGGACAAAAAAGATATTTATAAAATACTATTATGTTCCTTTTGTTTATTAGAATCCTGGCATCTTCAAGGACCCTACCTACATGACCTATGACAGTGGAAGCAAAAAGAGAGTGTGGGTCTTGGAAAGCAAAGGCTTTGCAGTCGGGGAGGTAATTTCTTAAGAAAGAGTAATTTACAATTTATCTGAGAGGGAGCTTTTTACTTTGGTATGAAGATGGGTAAGCAGTGAGTTACAACATTGCTTTTTTATGTTGCTTTAAGGATTTTTTCTCATTATTATTTCTAATCCAATAATTGTATGAATCAAAGGAGTAAACTTCTGAAGGATTTAAAAAGCTTGTCCCTGACCTGCTAAGACTGCAGATAATCCAAAAGTAGTATGCACTAGAAGAACATTCAGTTACTTAAAGTCCTTTTGACTCCAAATTTGTATATCCTTTCTCAGACAATAAAATAAGGATAATAATACACCTGGATGTTCACAGGTTAATGTGGAAGCTCTCCCATCTAATATAGTTTGAATTTACACAGGACTTCTGGATAAACCCCAGGCTTCAGTCTAAGGTAGCAGTTTTAGGCACTGGAATAAACTGCTCAAGTGTCTCTTTCCAGGAAAACTGAGCTTCTAAGAGTGTGTACTTTAAATCAAAACGTCAACTTTGCATTTCAGTTATGTAGAGGGTCAATGCTAGCTGATTGGATTATGTGAAATTTACTAAAATTGATACTTAACATAAAAAGTTCATGTATTTCCCTGAGTGGCTTACTTTGCAAAGCTGTCTTTTCAGGGTTATTGATGGGCTTTTCTTAACTCTGCTTTCTTAATTGTTTTTGTGGATTTTATTTACAGTACTTCACTCTATTTACTTACTTTTTCACTGATTTTGTCTTTCCATGAGGCAGTAGGATAGCTTCTCTTCTTCTCTAAACCAAGACTTCACCTTCACTGTTTTGTTTTATGTGAATTTCTAAGATATCAGATAGAGTCACCTATATTCATGTGTAAGAACAAAATCAGAGGCTCTAATCAAATGGAAATTATTTTGTTCATCTAAAAGTTATTGATATCTGTGAGTCATTTTAGCAGTGCAAATATTTGGGCATTGTATAATAAAATATTTGCATATAATTACAAAAATCTACTTGAATGGTTACTTCAATAACATGAACCATTTGGCTTCAGGTGCTGGCAGAAGTAGTTGTTCAGGAGGCTGGTAGGGGTTTGTTACAAATGCATTTATTATAATGGAGTTTTCCTGTTCTGTTCTGGAGTGAATGTTGCTGTTGGCAATTACTTTGCCAAACTATGCATTTGCTGAGATACAAAATTACCTCTTATTCTTACTTAGTGCCTAGCACCTAAAACAAAGGACTAAGAGTTCAATTCACTTCAAGTGGGAATTTCAAGTTCCCATCTTAACTTTTAAGATTTCTTTGTAATATATATATATATATATATATATATATATATATATATAATTTTTTTCCTGAACTAATTCCCAACTTGTGAGTTTATATGAATAATCAACAAGAATTTTGCACAAAGGCTTGTTTCCTATTGATTCAGAATTTTAAATAATTTGGTTATAGTTATATATTTTTGCTATTTGTGGAAGATGTTTAAAGTTATTGCTTGATATATGTAAATAAAAATACTTAACCATTGATAAAATATTGTTTGTATGCAGATATCAACATATTATTCGTAGTAAAATTATTCAAAGCAGGTTTACTATAGCCTTTGATTCATAATACATTGAACACACTTAATCATTCTCTTTCAAAATAAATATTCCACTATTTTAAATAGTTCATCAAGTCGGGTGTGGTGGCGTACGCTTTTAATCCCAGCACTCGGGAGACTGAGGCAGGCGGAGCATTGTGAGTTCGAGGCCAGCTTGGGCTACAACGCTAGCACAAGGCTGACCTGAGCTACATAGTGTGACCCTGCCTCAAAACAAACAAACAAACAAAAAAAAACTAGGGCTGGGAGTTTGGCTCAGTGGCTTAAGTGCCTGATTTGCAGGCATGAGGTTGTGAGTTCAATCCCCGGTGCCGCAAAAAATAAATAAATAAATAAATAATAAATAAAGAAATAAACAGTTCATCTCCCAATTGACAAAGATATAATACAGTTTGACTTTATTATTTTCATTGAAAAGAACATATAATGTATTTTCATTCAAATCTTTTTCCCTTTCTTTTTTCTTCCTTTGACTCTGTGCATGTATTTTTACTGTTTTGTTTTTATCGGGGGAGTCACAAATTTTGACTCTAAAATGACATGCAACATGCAGTTTTCAGTAAAAGAAATAGTAGTCAGGAACACTATACTTGAATAACTGAACTATGAAACAAGTTTCCACAATGTTTTTTGTTTCCTAGGGATATCCAGGGGAAGTAGTCTTTCCTGATTTCAGCAATTCCGATTGTACCCTGTGGTGGAAAGAGCAATTCACTGACTTTCATAAACACCTGGAGTTTGATGGAGTATGGATTGTAAGTTACTACACCAGATAGAAATTTCCTTTGGAAACATCGATAGCAACTTTTCAGATGAATTTTGACCTTCATTTTTATAAAGTACTTTGCTTGGGGTCATGATATTCTAAATTCTCTTGCTTAATGCTGAATTTATATACACTAAACTAGGCTTCTAAAAATCTTAGGCTTTTATTCTGAATTTTCAATGAATTGGTCATTTCATTTTGGTAAATTTTTTAAATAGCACATATTTATAGTACCTGATGTTTATATTCCTCTTAGGGAGTAAGTACCTGTACTCGACATATCTTTTTATTCCCTTTCCCCTCCCCATTCTGATCCCTGCTTTTGTCTTTAGACCCCCTCTCCTTCCTGCCTGCCTCCCTTCCTTCCTTCTTCTTTCTTTCTTTCTTTCTTTCTTTCTTTCTTTCTTTCTTTCTTTCTTTCTTTCTTTTCTTTCTTTCTTTCTTTTCTTTCTTTCTTTCTTTCTTTCTTTCTTTCTTTCTTTCTTTCTTTCCTTCCTTCTTTCTTTCTTTCCTTCCTTCCTTCCTCCTTCCCTCCCTCCCTCCCTCCCTTCCTTCCTTCCTTCCTTCCTTCCTTCTTTCTTTTTTCTCCCTTCCTTCCTTCCTTTCATTTTTTAGTTCATTTGTTCATGTTTGCAACACATAATGATTACATTTATTGTATGTAATTGGTGTGAACACATCACACATGACAGATTTTAAATCTTTTTATATCCTCCTCGAGTTTCTTGGTCCCTTTCCCATTTGCAAAAGATCTCTCTCTTTATCAACTTTTATTTTCCCTTCGTTTGAATTTTGGGTTCCTCCTATGAAAGAAACCATGCGGTATTTAAGCTTGTGTGTTTGATTTCTCTCACTTAACATTATGTTTCTGAGATGCATACATTTTCCTACAAATGTCTCAACTTTTTCTTTATAGTTGAGTAGTGTTCCATTATTATAGATATCAAGTTTTCTTTATCCATTTTTCTGTTAATGGAATATAGGCCATTTCCAAGATTTAGCTACTATGAATTGTGTTGTTATAAACGTGGGTACACATGATTCAGGGAAGAAGTGGGTAGCTGGGTCATATGAAATTGCTATTTTTAATTTTTGAGAAATCTCCATACTGATTCCCACAATGGTTATACTAGTTTACATTCCCACTGGCAGCATAGGAGGCTTTTTTCCCCCACAGCCTTGCCAGCATATGTTATTATTTAATTTCTTGGAAATTGCCATTCTTTCTGGAGTAAATGAAATCTCAGCATTGTTTTAATTTACATTTCTCTAATAGCAAATATGAAAAAATTTTCGTGTACTTATTGGCCTTTTGTATTTCTTCTGAAAAATGTCTAGCCATTTCTGTTGCCCATTTTTCAGCTGGGTCTCTCATTTTTGGGGATCTAATTTTTTATATATCCTAGATATTAGTCTTCTGTCCATGGAGTAGCTGGCAAATTTTTCCCCATTCTGTAGGTTGTGTTTTCACTTTGCTGTTTGTTTCCTTTACTGTTATTTCTTGTGCAATCGGAGTTCTGTTCAGAAAGCCCTTTTTAGTTTGCAAGGCTTTGGCTTTTCCTCCATTAACTGTCAGCATAAAATATGACTTTATTAAAAGTTATGATTCCATACTATGATTTGTAGCATTGGCTCAAAATATTTAATAGCTGAAAGTAATTCAAGGAGGCTCTTGTATTCATGAATAGTGGTGACTTTGGCGGGAGGTAAATTTGAAAACATTTTTATTTGTTTGAAAGTCTAGAAATTATTTTTAATTTAAAAGAAATGGATAGGTCCCTCATTCAGTGAAATACAAAATGGGGGAGCATAAAACCGAAATGTTACCCTGTCTTTGCTTTTTTAAAGTATGAAATTGTAAAATTAACAACAAAATATTCAAGAGTCAGCCTTTGAAATAATTTTTCTTGATTAATAAACTGAAATTAATTTATCAATGTTATTCAGAACTGAACATTTCTTAGAAGTTACCTAATTCAATGTCTTAATTTTACAAAAGATGAAACAGAGATCAATGAAAGTTGGGGAAATTATTCACAGTTCAGACTCCACTTAACAGGAGACCAGATATTCTGACTCTAGTTTAGTAAGTATCTCATAACAGCTTATTATAAACTAGTAACATTTTCCATTTTTGTATTTTGTGTCTTTGAAGGAAATGGATGAAGTCTCTAGTTTTCTCCAAGGTTCTGATCAACAGTGTGAATCAAACATCTTGAACTTTCCTCCTTTTGTTCCCAGTAAGTGTTTACCTGTTTGCTAATGTTACAGATACAAGACTTATTTAAAACTATCCCAGCAATACTCAGTGTAGTTAAGAGTACCTCAATTCCCTATCCAATAAGTCCCCATCTCGATCACTCTTCCTCTTGAGTCTCTGTGCATTACTTACTCCATGATCATATTTTTGCTGCCGTAATCCATAAACGACATGTGGTAAAAGTGTTAGTCTGAGCCTGCAGCTCTTTGCACTCCAGAACTCCGAATTCTTTCATCCTGCATCTCAATGAATTAACACAATAGTTTATTTTTGTTTACATAATTCCTGTTAGTGATGGATGAGTGACTTGAGTTGAGTGATGATTCAGAGATTTTCTTCCATTTTGTGTGTGCTAGGTAGTTCTGAATCACTGTGACATAATACCTGGGAAAGTTGGTTTAGAGGTGAAAATGTTCATTTTGGCTCTTGTTTCTGAAGTTTCAGTCCATGGTAAGCTGGTTTCATTTGGACTGAGGTGAGGTGAAATAATCAGGGTTGAAGGGCATGGTGAAGCAAAACTGCCTACCTCATGTCAGCGAGGAAGCAGAAAGAGAAAGAGCCCTGGGACAGGGCTGTCCTTCCAGTGGCCTACTTCCTTCAACTGCCCTCCACCTCCTAGTAGCCTATTCAGCTATGAATTCATCAGTGGATTGATCCATCATCTTTCAAAAACTCCACCTCTGAACACATGAGGACGTTTTTATCCAAATCTTAGCAATCTTGCTTTCCCCTCAGAGGCCTTTTGTCTTCAGTTTCATGGATGATGGGAATTTTGTGAGTGAGCCTGGATGTAGCTTCTACCCAATTTGCCCACATGCATTTGCTAGGATATGGTCATGTAAACTCAGTTTAACTTCAAGGGCATGTACTCTTCAAGCTCTCTCTTTGTACTACTGGAGAGAACACTGGTTGGGTAGTAGTCGGGTGGGCTATACCAATTTACCTGCTTCATCCACTCCATGTATATTCCTGTGACCAAGGACTAGCTGCTTCTTTGGCCAGTACTGGTCACTGAAGAAATAAAGGATATTTTGGAGAGAGTTTTGATAACTTCCTACAAAACCCACTCTTTACTTACCTAGTTTATTCTTTGTTGTTTTCTACTTACTCTGCATCTTCTCCATCCCTTTTGTTCATTTTGAATGAGTTTATCATACTTAATTCCTTAACCTTCTTCTTGGCGAGAGCTGTGCTTTGTGTTTCCCTACAGAAACTCTCAATTTAACACCTTCTGCTTACTCTGGCAAGGGCCTCATTCCTTATCTCTCTGCCTTTTCTTTCCTCATATGTGACCAGCTACTTTCCATCTGAGCCAAGCAGCTTCTCACAGTTTCAGAGTTGCATAAAACACATTATCAGCATGATAAAGAGAGATATAATTACCTTTCACTCTGGGAAAATATTAGTGCCCTTCGTACAATTGAAATGGCTGTGGATCTCATGTCACAAGCTATGTAAGAAATGTAATTTTTCTTTATATTTTATAATCTAGCATAGTTTCTACCTCCAAATATTGGTTCTATTAGGCTGCTGGGATAAACTAAACCTTAGTCTTTTCTTATTCTATTATTTTTTGAAATTGTGCTTCATATTAAGGTCCTATATATGGGCAAAATTTTATGAAGGAAGGCAGATATGACCCCAGTATGGCTCCACAGAGAAAAGGGGAAGGCAGCAGATTGTAGGTCGTGAGGCAGAAAAGGCTGACCATCTTGGGATTAAAAAAGGGAAAATATAGTAACCTTGGGGGTTCTCAGAGCCAGGATTTTAGTTCTTTTTCATGAGAACACCCAAGTGACTCATCCAATTTTCTGTTGTTTTAAAAGTGTGAGTGGGATCTATAACATAAAGTTGAAAATGTTCTATTTCACTGCCCTCCTATTTTTAATTGTGCACTCAATTCTTGTTTAAATAGATGTAGATAAACAATATGTGCTTTATATTTAATCTCAGACCAATTGCCCATGGCTCAACAGGTTTGAATAGCAAATCACTTGCTTTAACTCTTCAGTGTCCTTAATGCATTCAAGGGAATACAAATTAACTTTAAAAACATGGATGAGTTCAGAGTAGGCCTCAGGTAGCAAATAGCATTTAGGATAGAACTGAAAACCTGGAAAAGATTTTGTAGGGTAGAGATTGGGAGGGAAGGTACAGTAACCAGGAAGAAACGTGTTGGATGGTGACTGTGTTTAAAGCTCATTAAAGGAGAAGTGCCTCACTGATGATGTTTCCTCCTAGACATCCTGGATGGCTTACTGTTCACAGGAACCCTCTGCATGGACACGGAGTTCCACTGGGGCCTTCACTATGATGTCCACAGCCTGTATGGCTTCTCTATGGCAAGAGCTACAAATACGTAAGCACTTGGCCCTCTCCTGATTGCAGAATAGAAAGGTGGGAGGTGGAAGGTGGGAGGTGGAAGATGGAAGGTGGAGGAATTTTCTTCTCTTTCATAGGTATATTATTCAAATATTATTTGCAGTTATCAGGATATGGAAACTGATCTCACAGGGTCCTTCAGAGGCACTTTCTTGTAGAACTTTGGTTTCTGTAGAGGATTAATTTCAATTGGCTTATGGTTGCAAAGCATTATTACTTCAAGGATACTCACAGGCAATTCTATGTGAGGCACTTAGACCCCAACCGGAAGTCCTTGCCAGGCTCTGTTACAATGTGTTATGGTCACCACACTAGGGCTGCTTGACTTTAACAATGAATGATAAATCACCCTCATTCATTATGAAAATCTAACAAGGAGACTGTCATGTGCTGCAAATGATTCCATCCTTTCCACATTTTGTCACATGAATTTTATTAAGATGATTTTATAAATTGGGAAATAGTCCTTCCTCTCATCTAGTTCTTTCCTCAGGAAAATGTAAAATATAACCTTTATATCTATGAAAGCAAGATATAAACTCAAGGGTTTAAACTCAAGATGGTTTTAATTTTAGATCTTCAACAAAGATGAGGAAACTAAAGTGTTTGAAGGGTTATTTGGCATCTTCCAGCACTTTAGGAAAGAACCGAAATCTTAGTCTTCTCTGTTTGTCTAGTGATTCTAGAACTCCATGGTGGGCAGAAGACTGTGATGTACTCACACTGAGTGTCTCAGCCTTCATCTTACTTGAATTTTCTGTCTTTATAGTACACAGTTATGACTACATCTTTGAACCTTCCTGGCTCCTGGAGTCCTTGAGACCCAACTCTACCCAGCATCTTCCTCTCTTTCCTCTCTTTCTCGTCTCTGGGTCCCGTTGTATCTGAATTTGTTTCTATCTATTTCTTCACAGAGGAAACTTGAGGTTCAATCCTTAGGCTCATTTTCTTTCCATTCCATGACAGCACATAAATAATTTATTCCTTCCTATGGTTTTATTGTAAAACTTATTTGAATGATATCAGAATCCATAATTCATTGATTTTCTGACACAAATATACTCAGTAATCTTCCTGGCTGGCTGCATTACTGGCTCGCACAACACTTTCCTGACTCTTCTTGTCTTTTTTCAGCTGACCTCTCCACTCTGGATAATCATTTTTGAAACTCTTTAAATTTCTTATCTTGGTTGGTGGCAACATTATTCCTGTCTCTTAGACTCCCAAGTGAGAAACTTTGGATCACCCTTTCTTTATTTCGTGTTCCCACATAAAATCAGCCTGCTACTTTTGAAACATTGCTATAACCTACATAAAATCAATTCTCTACTTTTGAAATATCACTATAATCTTCTCTCATTTTTTTCCCATGGTCACTTCTTAATTAAGATCATTTTCATCTCCCACATAAGTTGTTACGTTTGGCCCATGACCAGTCTCCCTTGGTTTTAATTTCCAATTGATTTATCCTCTACCCTTTATATTAGAAGTGTGACTCTAGGACCACAGTGTCAGTGTTGCCAGGGAATATATTAAAAATGCAGTATTTTGGAACTCAATCTAGACCTTGGAAATCATAGTCTGCATTTTAACAAGATCTCTGAGTGTACTGAATGTATGATAAAGTTTAAGATGCACTGTTTTACTCAGCAGTAAAGCAGTCTTTCTGAGGCACAATTTTTCTCATTTTTTCCCTGATGTAAAATTATTTGTAACCAACTATTTTCTCTATAATAAAGTTTAATCACCTTAGCACAAGCTGTGAGATAATCCATCACCTAAATTTCTCACATCTTTGCTATTCCTCGTGCTTTATGTTCTGGTAGCATGCAACTTTTTGTTGCTTCCAAGTTCAAATGCTATTCATTTTTCTCAAGTGCTGTTTGCCTTATACAAGACAGTCTTCCTTGTCCTGTTCATTTTGCAAAGATGTACTTATCCAGGTTGTCAGTCTGGAAGCCTTCTTGACTATTTAGAAAAATATTTTCTCCTTTTTTGGTGCTATTTCTCATATTATAATATGCTTAATATGCAACAAGAATGCATCATAATTTTAGATGGTCATATTTTTTCTGGCTGAACTGTAAGTTCCTTGAGGGTAAAGTCGCCCCTATGTCCTTAGCCTTATGAGTAGCATACATACTGAGGTCACGTTGGAATAAATTCCTGGCTTGAGAAAGAAAAGAGCAGGCAGGGCACACAGAGAACCTGATGAGTTAGACATAGAGACTGTGTCCATTGTGCTTGCCAGCATGATTTTGCCTTCAGGACTCTGCATTATGCTGGGATGTTCAGGTGAAAGACAGTCTTTGCAAAGTATAAGCACGAGTTTGTATTTCAGCAAAAGCAAACCCCTTAGAAGAATGATATTTATCTCTGATTTTTATCTCTTTTTTTCCAGTCTCTCTCACTGAAATGAGAAGTTTGGATGGCTTGATGTTTCCAGTAGTCCCTTGTTCTGCTAATGTCAACTCTTAGCTATTTCTAAGGCTGAGAAGTGGTAGGGAGAATGAATCAATGGGTGAGACAGATTCAGAAAAGATTGGAGGAAAGAGCTTCATATCACTTTGTTGTTGGTGTTTCCATGTATTAAAAGTTATATACAATCATGAAAGGGTTGGTTTAAATATTCTAATAGCTGTGATTAATAGTTAAAAGGTAACTGTGAGTAAGTAGAGGGTTTCTTCCTGGTCTTTAGGCATGAAGCAGAGTTGGATTTAAAAGGCGACAAGATTTTCTTTCTTTCTTTTTTTTTTCTTTTTTTGTCTTTTTGAGAAAGGGTCTTGTTATGCAGTTCAGATTGGACTTGAGCTCACTTTGTAGCCCAGGTTGGTCTTGAATTTGCAGTGATCCTCATACCTCGGTCTCCTGAGTGCAAGGATTACAGGCATGTGCCACCACGTATGGCAAGATTTTCATTCTATACTCTGAACATTATGTGAGCTAAAGTCATAGGGCTGAGGAAGACTTGGCTGAACCTTAGCATAGTTGGGGGACAGAAGTCATTGGACAAACTAGGGGGGCTAAAAGCAGAAAGAGAACAGATCCTCTCAGGGATCATGACATGAACAAGACCTGGGAAATGGAAAAGATTAACTAAGGATCTCTGAGTCTGGCATAATGACCTCCTCTAAACTGCAACTTCAGATATCTTCATTCGTGTTTCAGTTTCACTCTCTGTAGATTGGACTGTGTTTCTTCCATGACGGATGATTGCAGAGAGCAATAAATCTCTAGCCACTGGTAATAAAGGTGATTTGTCTGCTAGCCAATATCAAGTGAAAGTGAGGACACAGAGTTCCACTGCGTGTGTTGGTGTTGTGCTAATATGGATTATGCATAAGTAGCAAGGCATGGAACCAAGGGAAGTTGGGAAAACCTTGTTTTGTGGTAGAAAATGAGGCAAAAACTCAATGTGTGGAATCAATCTATTGTCCACTAAAAGGGCAAAACAACAACCAGATCTAATAAGAGAGAAAATATAATCAGGAGGATAGCAGCCCAGACAAAATTTTGGGAGATCTGAAACATAGAGGTCTGTGTTGTCTTATATGAAATCTGAAACTGTACCCAGAAGTGGGAAAGAAACTTAAAAACGTTAACTAGTTTGCATACCTGGTTTTTGACACCATGAAAGGTTTTTCAGTTAGGTTGAAAACTCCATTGCTGTCCTTCATGCTCGCCTTACACTCAATTGGCTGTATTTCTTTCCAGGGCCATGGAGAATGTCTTCCCCAGTACTAGGAACTTCGTCTTATCTCGTTCAACTTTTGCTGGATCTGGCAGATTTGCTGCTCATTGGTTGGGAGACAATGCAGCCACATGGGATGACCTCCGATGGTCAATCCCCAGTATCCTTGAGTTTAACTTGTTCGGTATTCCCATGGTGAGCCCATTCCTGTCCAAGGAATGTAACCTCTTGTCCTTTGAAACTCTTTCCACTACCAGTCTTTGAGTGTGTTTGAAAACTAAGAAGCATATGTCCCTTTGTGATAAGTATTGGAAAAATTAATTTCTCTGATTGATTTGTCTTTTATTTTTTATTATTTATTTATTTATTTTATTTAAGAGAAAATGGACACAGAAAAGAGAAACAAAAAGCAAAAGAGACAAACAAACAACAACAACAAATCCAATACGATAACATTATAGGTTTACAAAATGAGATGACGGGAATTTGACAGTAGTTGTAATATTGCGCATCATTGTCTTCAAAGGGGTTGTTCAGATTAACAGATGTAGACATGCAAAATTGATCAAATCATTTGAGGATTAACTGTTCTTTTTCAATAGTTAATGAGTTTAGTAATATAGTCATTTTAGCTATCTTAAGTACACCTTTTTATAAATTTATGTCTTTTTCCTTTTCCCTTCCTTCTTTCCTCCTTTCCCCTTGGAATACCTCTTGCTGTCTTTAAAATAACTGCCCATATCATCAGGCCTAGTATAATCAAACAAAATAGTTCAGAATAAAGCCAATAAAAAATAAAACAATGGTCACAGAAAAGAGAAACAAAAAGCTAAAGGGACCAACCAACAACAACAACAAATCTGATACTGTAACATTATAGGTTTACAAAGTGAGATGATTGGAGTTTGACAATGGTTGTAATATTGTATATTGTTACCTTCAAAGGGGTTGCTCAGACTGATAGATATAGACATCCAAAATTGATCCAATCATATGAGTATAAACTCTTCTCTTTCAGTAGTTAATGCATTTAGTAGTATGATCATTTTGACCATCTTATGTGTATGCACATATAAATCTATGTCTTTTTCCTTTTCCCTTCCTTCTTTCCTTCTTTTCCCTTGTAATACCTCTTGTTATCTTCAAAATAACTGCCCATACCATCAGGTTTAATATAATCAAGCAAAATAGTACTGAATAAAACCAATAACAAATAAAACAGTATATAGTAATGTAACGTTGGTTTCTATAATGCCTCATATTGTCTTCTAATCAGTTGCTTATATCATCTGTTATAGTACAATCAAACAAACCAAAATAGGCTAAAATCACTCAAAACAGAACAATGAAAGCAATACAGGGTTTCAAAACAAGATGATCAAATATCAATAAAGGCTATCCTAATATATTTTGTTATCTTTGGAATAGCTGTCTATGTCATCATATATAATGAAATTAGACAGGTCGAGATAGAATAAGATCAAACTAAGCAGCTCATTGAAGACATTACTGGATTCAAATCCTGATGATGAATTATTTAATTGTCTGCCCTGCTCGGTGAGATCTCTCTGCCGCTGTTTCTGGAGCTGTGGACTTTTTTTATTTCTCTCTAAAATGTCCTTCAGTATTTTCTGTAGGGTTGGCTTGGTTGTCATAAATTACTTTAGTTGTTCTTTGTTGTAGAAGTATCTTGTTTCTCTGTTGATTTTGAAAGATAGTTTTGCAGGGTACATCAATCTGGATTAGAAGTTGTTTTCTTTCAGGGCTTGAGATACTTCACTCCAAGCTCTTCTGGACCTGATGGTTTGTGTTGAGAAGTCTGTTGTGATTCTGATGGGTTTTCCTTTGTAGGTGATCTGCTTTTTCTCTCTAACAGCTTTTAATATTCTGTTTTTGTGTTGAATTTCTGGGATCTTGATTATTATATGTCTGTGTGTAGGTATATTTTGGTTATGTTTAGCTGGAGTTCTACATGCTTCACTTATCTGAATGTCACTTCCTGTTCCCATGCTTGGAAAGTTTTCTGAAACTATTTCTGTAAATAGACTTTTAATTTGATTTGTATTGACCCCTGCTTTTTCACTCACACCTTTAATTCTTAAGTTGTGTTTCTTTGGGTTGTCTTGCAGTCATTGTATTGTTACTTCCAGGTTTCTTGTTATTTTTAAGAGATCTTTCCTTTCTTTATCGTAAGCTGTAAACCTGTCTTCAAGGTTTGAAAGTCTGTCTTTAGTTTCCTTCAGGTGGTTTTGCCAACTTTCCTTGGATTTTTTGAATTCCTGGTAGTCTCTTTGAATCTGTTTCATGTATTCTAAATCTTTTTTGTATTGTTCATTCCAGGTTTCCCTCGTTTTACTATGCTCCATTTTTTCATCTATGTCTCCATTAGGGTTACCTAGCAGTTCTTTTATTATGTTTTTCATTGCTTCCATTAGTTGAGTTAGTATTTCTGTTCTAATCTCTTTTATAGTCTCCTGAAGTTGTTTCTTTACTTCAGTTGCCATCACCTCACAAGCTTCAGTTGTGGAACTCCCGATCTCCTCTGCATTTGCATCTCCTCGATTTGCTCTACTTGAACTGGAGGCCAGAGACTGCCTTTTGCTTCTTTGTCTTGGCATTTTCCTTTGTTCCCCTGGGTGAGTTGGTACTGGGGACTCAGGTGCTCCCTGCTTTGGACACAACCTCTCCGAAGTGAGACAGGTTCCTCCAGCCGGCACAGACTATGGATATCCGATGATTGCCACTGGGGACGCCGTTACAGTGCTATCCACTGCCTTTCCCCAGCCTGCCTTGTTCCGTGATGGCTGGTGGAGTACACGCAGCCTGCGAACCTGGGCCGGTGGATACGTCACCCGCGGGCTCTCCACAGCGCCCCTGGAACGCGCGTGGAGCCGCCGTCTCCAGACCACGCCTGTCAGCTGCAGGGACCCTCCTGAGGTGGCCCCCAGTATGCTGGCAGGCACTGGGTTCAGCCTGAGCAACCTCTGCGGGTCTGCATCCAGCCAGGAGTCCTTGATCTGCCTTTTAAAAATAGGATGATAAACCTTTATATTGGGGGATCTGATTTATTTATTTATTTATTTATTTATTTTGCATTTAGCATATGCTCTAGACATTAGTCCTCAGTCCGAAGAATGGCTGGCAATTTTTTCCTCATTCTGTAGGCTGTCTTTTCACTCCATCGATTGTTTCCTTTGCTGTGAAGAAACTTTTTGATTTGATATGATTCCATTGGTGGATTCTTGATATTATTTCTTGTGCAACTTAGGCTCTATTCAGAATGTCTTTGCCTATGCCTTCAAGAGTTTTACTTATTTTCTCTTCCATGAAATTGTTTCTCCATTAATATTTAGATCTTTGATGCATTTTGATCTTAGTGTAGTACATGGTGAGATATATGGATCTAGATTCAATCTTCTGCTTATGGAAAGCCAGTTTTCCCAGTTTCACCCATGGATTCTCTGGAGATAAGAAAAAGACATCATGAATAAAATACATTAGCATTGACAGAAAAATCCTATCCAGAAAGCATCACTCAATAGGGAAGTATGAAATTGGAAACTGAACAGTGAGGAGCAACCCTCCATTTTCAGTTGTTTACAGCTGCAGTCTTTAGCCCATGTCTACACCATCAGTCAATCTTCTCATTCTAATTACGTTCTATGATGTATACTTCTTTTCTTCTCTTATGTGGTGGGAGGCTTGTCCTGGGACTCTGAGGTCTCTTTTATCATACAAGAAAACAGTCAACGTTTTCAGTTTTCTTAGTGACCACTGTTCTGTATGTGTGCTAATTCTCCAGGTTGGTGCTAACATCTGTGGTTATGCAAGAAATGTCACAGAAGAGCTCTGCAGAAGGTGGATGCAGCTAGGAGCATTTTATCCATTATCAAGAAATCACAATGGGCCTGGTTTCCGTGTAAGTTCCCCAAGAGAATGATGAAAGCTTTTTAGATTGTATAATCTTCCTGTCTGCCAAGGGGGTTTGAAAAAAAATGCTATGGGTTGGCCCTAACTGCAGAAGATGGGTAATATTGGGTGATATTATCAAGATTTGTAAAATTTTCTATGGTGGTTCTGTCACTCCAGTTATCATCTTATAGGAGATTTATTTTTTACTCCAATTAATACAAAGGAGACTACTATAATATTGGGCAGTGAGAAAGAAGAATTTAGAGAGAGGCAGGTCAGTGATTTGAGCAATCTTCACTTTGTTGTGACAGAACAGAACATCCTTTATGAATAGTATAACACACATATACTACTTCACATGATCTACCCCACCTTTATCCTCCTTATTCGAAATAAAATTTTTGATACGCAATTATATAGAAGCGGATGCAAAGTCCCTCTTGAGGTATTTATGATAATGGCAGAGGCAGGTAGGGTGAGGTTCCTTTCTTTAAATGAAATAAATCTGCCACTGAAATAGTTCAGACTGAATGATTTAGCTTTAATAGACTCAGTAGAGTAACTTCCTGATGATGATTTTAGTTGCAGCTCTTGACTTTGGCAATGACAGTTCTCAAACCTGAAAGGATTAAGAGTAAAGCCTTCAAAGCGTTTTATCTTTGAGCCTTCTTACCCACTTCTGGTCTAGGGAGAGAGAGAGATGAACCATTTCTGATTGTCGAAGCAGGTGATTGGGAGCAGGTAAGGCGGGTGCTCTTCATGGAGAGACAGCTTAAACTTGAATGAATAAAAACACTCAGCTCATGCAGGTGGCTAGGTTAAAAAGTGCTAGTTTTCTTTCTTATAAACTAGCTCTTCATGAAAGAATTATAGTAAGAGCCATGCATGTCAGTTCAAATTTAAATGCAGAAAGTAAAATGAAATAGAGGATATTTAAAGTATAGTTTATGTAAGTCAGCTTAGTCTGTGCTTAACACAGGCTATCATTGGCTATTTTATATTACCTTCTTTCTACCAACTCTTCAAAATTCAGTATGAATTTTACAACTTGATCACATCTCTGTATGTTGCCTTTCAAACAGTTAAGTGAAATAGAATGCTGTCAAAATAATGACATTTGATGGGTATAATATTTTAAATCAATTCAGTCTTAAATTTATATTTAAATTAACCACTAGTCAGTAAAGTTAAAGTTTAGTCCCTCAGTCTTACTAATACTTTTCAAGTGTTCAACAATATTTACATGGACTGTGACCACCACAGTAGACAGGGTGGCTCTAGTCTTTCTCAGTGGAGAACTGGAGTGACTGGTGATATGGAATATTTTCTTTTGTATCACCTAAGAAATTTCATGAGCCTTGAATTGGGGGCCAAGGATAAATCTATTTAGTGAGAAGAGGCATTTTAGGAAGCAAAATAAAAGAATAAATTCATACAATTTTCTCCAAAGTTTAGTACCAATAATAAAGTGTAAATATAGCATGGGTGTCTTTCATATCTTTCACATTATAAAGAAAACAAGGAGCTTGAGTGCCAACCAAGGATAGAAAATTTCTATGTCCTGGTTATAAGAAAATTAGCTTTCTCTTCTAAAGGGTTTGGATAAAATCTTCTAAAACCTGTTATGATTTCTTTACATGTTGTATATTGCAGAACAAATAGAGGTCATTACCTTTGGGAGAGAGAAAATAAAACAAATTTGATAATGAAAATATTACAGAAGAAAATGTCTAGGTTTATCATGACATTTATTTTTTAAATTTCAAATTCTTTAAACTGCATGGAAAAATGAAAAATAAAAAAAATTAAAAAAAAACTGCATGGAAAGGAAAAGATAAATTATAGATCATGGTAGCAGGCAATGTGGCTTACGAAAATGGATTTGAAACATTTTTTAGCAGTACAGCTAAGTTTAATAGAACTTATTAGTATCATCCAAGTGAAATATTATGAAAATTCACATTAAATAAATTGGGGTGGCTGTGGAAGGTGCAGGGCCTGCTATGTCCCCTCTGTGTACATGCCAGCCCCTGTGGGAATCCTTTTTCATTCTGGGGCTGATGTAGCCTGCCCTTGGTAGGCATGTGTCAAGTGAAAACTCTGCCACCTACTTGTAATTCTACATGCGAACTTTTATTTGTTTTGTCAATTGTAAAACAAAGAAATAGGACCAAGATTCTTTCAGTTCCAGAAATGCTCTTAAGTTCTTGAGGTTGGAGAACATGCCCATTTTCATTCAGGAAAGTTTCTTATCATGAGAGAGCTTATCAACTGTGACAGAAATAGTAATTGATTCCATTTCTTTCTAGGACCAAGACCCAGCTGCCTTTGGTTTTGACTCTCTGCTATTGAATTCCTCCAGACATTATTTGAATATCCGCTACATGTTGCTGCCCTATCTCTACACCCTCTTCTACCGTGCTTACACTCTGGGGGAAACAGTAGCAAGGCCCATGGTGCATGAGTGAGTTTCCTGATCACCTTCAGCATCCAATTTCACTTTCCCTCATTAGTGGTATAAAGATCAGCTAGGACACCGTGTGCTGTTGTCCTGTGTTGGAAATTCTACATTCATCATCCTGCTCTCTGTTTTCAAGGTTCTACCAGGACCCAACCACATGGGACGTGCATGAGCAGTTCTTATGGGGACCTGGACTCCTCATCACACCTGTTTTATATGAAGTATGTTTATAATCTAAATAATGGAGTAGGGTATTGCACTTATCTTCATGGTTTTGTAGCTGAATAAGCTAGATTCCAAGTGTCAATGACTACATTTAAATCTAAAAATGAATATAAATGAAAGACCATGAAAGTTTAGAAGTTAGAACAATAGTAATTCTTGGTCTCAATGTCCCAGAAAATAAAACAATTTCCATGCTGTAAAACGAGTCCTTGAATTCTGAGTCCTTAGGCACATGGCTATGGCACTGATATGGCCTGTAAATGCTTTGATGTCTGTGTTTCCTTGTCCACATGGGCTGTGTTGTGAGGGTTGGGTTGGGTTGGAAAAAAGAGGTTAGGTGAGAAGAAAAGCAGGAAGTAGGGTGAAGACTGTGTGCAAAGGACCACATGTGTCTAACCTAAGAGTGATCTGAGGCAAGAAAGAAATGGGAAGTATAGAAGAATCAGGATTATGATAATCAGATTCTTGGCATGAAATATTGCCAGTGTATGCATGTTAAGGTCCTTTGAGCTGATGTTTTAGGCACATCATCTGATGACTGGTCCTGCTAACCAAGAAGGACCCCTTATGGAAAACTCGCTGAAGATTGGCTGGCTCAGTCTCCTCCCAACTCTCAGCTTGAATGATCCAGTGAATTAACCCTCAGTGTTTCTCCTAGAAAATTTAGAAGTATTAAAGCCAAACAAACAGTATTTAGGTACAGTTTTGCTGTATTTTTATGAGGAGAATGGAATGACCTCAGCTCTGCCTTAGAATTGTTCAGATGTCCATATAAAGTGAAGGTGTTCTATATGCTGCAAAGGAGCATGCTAATGTGTATATTGCTTTTGTCTCCCCAGGGTGTGGACCATGTGAAAGCATACATTCCAGATGCCATCTGGTATGAGTATGAGACTGTAAGTGAAGTGGCTCCAGCTCTCTCTGAGATCTGTCTCTAGCAGAGGGCAATTCTAAACCAGCAGCTTTGGGAATCTGAGATAGAATAATATTATGAAGTTTTATACTTACTTAATTGTGGGTACTTTTCTGTGAGCTGTCTTGGTGCATTAGGAGAGTATAACAAAATACATTATCCTGGGTAATTAGTAAATCACAAAAATTTATTGCTAGTAGTTCTGGAGGTTGAAAGTCCAAGGTCAAGGCACTGGGAATTTCAGGGTCCTGTGAAGGCTCACTTTGCTTCATCAGTGGCAGCTAGTTCATGACTTAATCAACTACCCAAAAGCCCCATCTTGTAATACTATCACAGTTGGGCGTTAGGTTCCAGTGAATTTTAGGGGGACATCAGCATTCAGACCATAGCAGAAGGCTTTTCCAAATATACAATGAAATGATTTAACATCTGGAATAGGTTTGTGAAAATTCACTATATCAACTTGGTTACTGTTTAGCTATTAGTACTAGTTATTGGCTTTTATGATAAGAGAGAATTCAAGGTCAGTTGTTAAAACAGTGTGTCAGTCAGATTTCTGTTAGCAGATACCTTTGTTGATCAGTTTATAAAGAGAAAAGGTTTATTTGAGTTCACGGTTTGGGAGGTCCTAGTTCTTGATAGACTGGCCTCTTTGCTTCGGGCCTAATGTAGCACATCATGATGGAGTGTCTGGTGGAGCAAAATCACTTACTCATTGCCAGGAGGGAGAAAAAAGAAGAGCCTGGAGTCCCACGGTCCCTATGGATGAACTCTCCCAATGACTTAAAACTTCCGATTAGGCCCTACCAATTAAGGTTTCCAACACCTTCCAACAGCATGAAGCTAAGGCCCAAGCTATTAACACATGGACCTTTGGGGAACACAGAATATCCAAACAGTATCACAGAGTGTGGTGAAAGGGAAAGAAAGTAAATGCTTTGAGTTTGAACTGTGCTCTGTACTACCTGTATATCTCCCGGACGTCACTTCACTTGGGAGTCTTCAGCCTGCTCTTCTTTAAGATAAGGCAACTGAACTAGATGATTTCTAGGGGCGTCCAAGCCCTCGCAGTCAGTTATCTGCTCTGTCTGTGTTTTGCTAACTAGGGAGTGGCTGTTCAATGGAGGAAGCAGTTTGTGGATATGCTACTCCCTGGTGACAGGATAGGGCTCCACCTTCGAGGAGGTTACATATTCCCTACCCAGCAGCCAAACACAACCACAGAGACCAGGTAAGCTCCTGTTTGTTTTTACTCTGGTGCTCTTCTGTGCAGGGCTTTACAGAGGGAAGCAAGTAGGACCAAGATTGAATGGGCCAGGGAAAAACCTCCACTCAGCAATCTTCCTCTCCTCCATTCAGAATTGGTTCAGAATTGGCATCTGAGTCCTCTTTCACGAAGATAAATGTAGCAGCAGTTCCTTTTCATTCCCATAGGTCTTCACATTTGGATATTCCCCAAATTCCCCAGTGCATGAGAGAACAGAAATTAAATGAGAGATAAGAGTTATATGTGAAAACCGACATATCTTGGAGTTTAAAACCTCAGCTTTTGGAGACAATTTGAGTTTAAACCCTGGGTTTATAGCACACCAAACAGGTTAATTGTGGGCAACTGACTTTGCTATGCTTTTGCCTAGTATTACTAATTTAGGGAAGATGTTAATCTGATTTTAAACCTTATTATTATGTGAATATAAATAATATATGAATTAATATAAATAATAACGTATGTATGTATTTAGTATGTAGAATACTTAGAGAAGTGCCTAGTGCATGGTAACCAATAAAATACTCATTAGAATAATCACAAACCCATATTTCAACAGGAACTGCCTCTCTCTATCATTCTCCTTATGTTGTTCCTACTAAACTCTGCTCTCTGTCTATCCCCAACTCTTGTGTTTCCATATAATGTTGCTATTTATTCAGTCTCTGAGGTAGATTCTGGGGGGACCAGTCCCTGGATAATAAGGGCTGATTTCAAATACTTCCATCTGTTCTTCATTCTTTGAAACTGGGAATTGCTCTTCTCAGTCGGAAGAATTCTCTGGGACTCATTGTCGCCTTGGACTATAAGAGAGAAGCAAAAGGAGAGCTGTACTGGGATGATGGTGTATCTAAAGGTAGGCTTCCTCATGGGGCCATGGCTGCAAGTAAAGAGCTATCCCTGTTATCATGTCATTTATTCATGAATCTTAGAGTTAGTGGATTAAAGGTTATTCTGAAAGTTTCATAACCCAAGCACAATGGATTAAAATAGACTTCAAATGTGCACCTTATGTGCTATTGATGCTACCAAACCAACAGCCATTATTGCTTTCAGGTCACTTATTCTCTCCAATGGATATCGCTATTAAGACAAAACAATGCATCTTGTTACAAGCTTTGTAAAAGTACTGCTTCAGAGACAACTGAGGTAGAAGTATCTAGTTTGTAGTTGCTTTTTTCACTGTAGCGACTTCATATAAAAACTTTATATGAACTTATAGTTTGTCATTATATAAATATCATGCCCTGGATAGGATTAGATAAAGAGCAAAATAAAAGATAATAGGAAGTAGAGAGACCGCTCTTTCTTGAATGGTAAGGGGATCGAGAGATGGAGGGAAGAAGAGGAAGGGGAGGGGAAGTAGATGAAAAAAGAAATTAAGATGTGTCATGAACATGTTCTAGCTCCACACAAGAAATGTAAACATGTACTGTGAACATGTAGTAATGAAAATAAATAAATATACAAATACAGATAAAAATAATTATAATTTATTAATGCTTAATTGCTATTTATAATTACATTTATGCAAGGGATGTAAAGATGAAAGTGACATAAATGATGCCTTTGAGGAATTTATCCTCAGCCTAGTGCAAAAATATAATCTGCATGTAGATATCAGCAGTGCAAGTCAAAATGTTATAAATGCCCAAAAAATGGTAACACAAAGTGCCATGAGTGTTTGGCACTCATGGTTCAAGTCGTCCAAGAAAATTTTGTGCAGGTTGATAAAAATGGAAAGATCTTAGATGAACAGAATTAGATGCAAAGGTAATTTAGAAGAAGAGGGTGACTCCCCAGTTCCTTGGCTTCCTGGATACACATATCTTTCTCTTTCAGATGCTGTAGATAAAAAGAAGTATATTATGTATGATTTCTCTGTTACTTCTGTAAGTACTGATTCCAAAGAACATATATCTTATATGCAATCTTGCTGTGATTGCTTTTTGAGTTTTTGCTTTTGTATTGATGTGTGCCCATGTGAAATCAGGACAGTTATTGACTTTGTTGGTCCCAGAGAGGATGCTAGTTAGCATGAAAATGCATAATCAGTAGCAGATGTATGAGTTCTGTGTTGAAACTGTGATTTCCCCCCTGGAAAAAAGTCACTGCCTTTGAACTTTCTGTGATGGGTTCTGACTTTCAAAATGTCATTGAGGAGTGCAAGTACAGGGCGTGAGGGTGAGTGAGAAAGAAGTCCCCTTTTTCTTTTTTTTTAGTACACATGCTTGTGATGCATAATGATTATATTTATTGTGGCTAGTTGGTACATGTACAAGAGATATCTTAATTCTTTTTTATGTATTCTACTTCTCCCATCCATCTCTTAGGCCCTTTTCCATTTACAAAACATCTATTTCTCCTTCTATTTCCTTTCATCTAGCTTTTTGTTTCACTCTTTTATTTATTTATACTGTGGATTTCTCATGTAAAAGGAATCATATGATATTTAAGCTAGTGTGTCTGATTTATTTCACTTAGCATTATAGTTTCAAGGTGCTTCTGTTTTCCTTGAAATGACTCATATTTATCCTTCTTTAAAGAAATAGTACCCCACATTCCATATCCCTATATCCATAAAGGAATAGTACCACATTTTCTTTATCCATTCATCTGTTGATGAACATATAGGTTGCTTCCAAGATTTAGCTATTATGAATTGTGTTGCCACAAACTTGGGTATACTTGTGTTACTGTATTACGATGCCTTTAACTCTTTTGGAAAGGTATCTAGAAGGGGAATAGCTGGGTTCAATGGAATTTCTATATTAGTTTGTTGAGGAATCTCTATACTGATTCCACAATTGTTATACTAGTTTACATTTCCACAAACAAGAGAAATACAATTAAAACAATACTAGGATTTCATCTTGTTCCAGAAAGAATGGGAATCATCAAGAAATCAAATAATAACAGATGCTAGTGAGGCTGTCAAGTTCCTTTTAAGGTTCATTTTTCCTTTCCAGCCCCTAAAAACTTGGCTTTGGGCAAAAGCATCACATGGTAGCTTTCAAAAGTTGGAGGATACAGCTCATCACTTACTTCATTTCTATTTCGCAACGGGCCAAGAGGGAGACAAGGGTGCAGGACTAGCAGAAAATTGGAGAATTCTCATTTGCTTTTATTAGAAATTTGATCATGTATAGGCAGGGATTTATATTTTAGGGATCTTTATCCCTTATTTCTATGTTCTTTCTGAAGAATTATTTTATTAAACTTTTAATTTTGAGATAATTAATTGCCTGTATGATGTAACAAACAGTGAAGGGTTTCCATGTGCCCTTTATACAGATTTCCCTAATGGTAACAACTTAGAGAAATGCAGTGCAATTTCACAGCCAGGCTATTGGCATTGATTTTATGAAGATATAGAACATCTCCACAAAGATGCTTCCTGTTGTTCTTAAACCAGCTCGCCTCCTGTCCCAGCTTTTTTGTTGGCTCCTGGCCACCACTAAACTGTTCTTATCTGTAACTTTGTCTTTCCAAGAATGCTTATATGAATGGAATCAAATGACATGTAAAACCCTTTTGTTCAGCATAATTCCCTCCAAATTCTACCAAGTTGTTTTATTTTGTTCCTTTTTATTTTTAAAAAGCATTCCAAGGTATATTTATATCATCTTTTGTTCTACATTCATTTGAACGAGAGAATCTGGTTCTTTCCATTCATAGATTATTCTAATTAAAATACAAATGCTATGAAAACTTGTATACAGATTTGGGTATAAATTTTCATTTTTTTCAGGTACAGTTGCCCAAGTGTCCAGTTGCTGGTCTTACATTAGTGCATGTTTAGTTTTATAAGAAACTTGAAAATTCCTTTCCAGAATGACTGTACTGTTAAACATTTCTGTTAGATTTTTTGGCACAGTTGAGAGGTAAAGACAGAGAAAAGAAAGTCTTCATTGCTGGTGCCGGAGGGCTGCTGGAGATTGCCAAGACCCTCAAAGGAGACAAAGCCCAGAAGTCGCTTTTATGGGATTGGGATAGGGGTGGAGACTACGTGAGTGCACAGGTCGTCATGTAGGGAGAGGACCGGAGGACATTTTGGAGTACAGGGTGGAGACTACCCGAGTGGACGCTGTCGGGAGGGGAATTGGAGGACCTTTGGTGCGTGCACGAAAGGGAGACCGAACACTTACTGTTTTGAGACCAGGGGACGAGCACTGGAGTTAGTGTAGGAGAGATATGCTGTTGTTTTAGGGGTCAGTGTCATATTGGGCAGGTGCCATACCGAGCCTGGCAGGATCTGGTAGGAGCGGAACCCATCAACTTCCACCTGCAATACGTGGATGAGCTAGTGTCTCAGCATCATCTCCAGCATTAGCTATTGTCAATACTTTTCATCTTATCCATTCTGATAAGTGTGTGATGATATCTCTTTGTGATATTAGTTTGTGTTTCTCCAGTGTCTGATGATGCTGGAAACCTTTGTCATGGGCCTATTTGCCATTTACATTTCTTTTAGGTTAAACATCTATTCAATCGTTTCACTATTTTCTACTTGGATTGTTTGGCTTCCTTTTTCTTATTTGTTCAGTTTTGAAAGTACTTGTACATTTTCAGTATTAGGCCTCTATTGTATACATGGTTTGCACACTTTTTCTTCTATTTCTAGGTTTCTGATTTCATTCTCTTGACAGAGTCTTTCATAACATTAATAAGTCTTGGTGGTATAATTTATCATTATTATAGTCTATGGATCATGCTTTTTGTCATCAAATCTAGATCCTCAATATTTTAATTTTTTTCTAAAAATGTCACAGTTTTCACTTTTCCATTTAGTTCTGTGGCTATTTTGAGTTGATTTATACATAAAATGTAAGATTTAAGTCAAAGATCCATTTTTTGCTCATGCAGAGCCTTTGATCTAGCACCTTTCGTTGAAATGACTCTTTGTCTTTATTGTATTACTTTGGCCCCTCTGTCAAGTATTTTGAGGGCATACTTGTGTGGGAGTGCTATTCTCTGTAATCACTGAAATGTCCCTTTTTTCTTTAGTGTTCACTTCTACTTTCATCTTTGCCTAGGTTAGTTTTACCACTTTTGAACTCTAGTTCTCTAAATAAGTCATTTTAACTTTTCTGTGCTTCAGTATCCTCATCTGAGAAGTGGGAAAAATTTTGTTTTAACCCCACGGTCTGTTGGGATATTTGAATGAGATGTTACCTAGAAAATACTTAGCACAGTGTCTGGAACACTGTGGGCTTTCATGAATTTTAGCTCTTATCTTTACTGATAGAGTAAAAGGAAAATTATTTGGGGACTTTGTGTATGAAGTGTGATCAAAACATATGGTGAATGTTTGAAAATTTAAAAAATTATAACAGTGAGAGACATATTACCATTAATCTCCCTGAAAATACTCCCCCTTTCTTTGAACATACTTATTGTATTATTCTTGGCATTTTCTGAAGCAGTTCTGAAAGTTCTATTTCTTAAGTGTCTTTTTATGGCTGGCTCTATGTCCTAAATTGATTCAAAACATATACATCAACTTCTGTGAAATAACAACATTACAGTGTATCCTCATACACTTTATTTACTGGATGTTGCATTGTGTAACTCTTTCTCAAAGTCAAAATGACCTTGAAAGATAAGTGTTTTGAATTCATTCGGACATCAAGGCAGCCAGAACAGCACAACTAATGACACCCATGAAAATGGACTTCCAGAACTGCTTCAGAAATGGTGAGAAAAATGGAACAATTGTGTTTGAAATGAGAAATCTTTGAGTGAAATTAATGACAATGTGTCTTTTTAAATTATTTTAAATATGTAAACATTCATCATATTTTGTGATGACACCTTGTACATGTCTGTCTTTAGCTTTGGGTGTTGGTGGGTCACTGGGTGTACTTTTGCCTTTGGTTTGCTTTCTAAATATCCATTATATCCATTTAAACTCTCATAATGTCAGCACCATATTATCTGAGTAATAAATATATAGTAAAGAACCAGTGAACCAAGGCAAACATGAAACAGTATTAAAAGCTGTAGGATGTCAAGAGCCTGAGTCAACGTTTTCCCTGACAATCTCCTGACAACATTACATAGAGAAAAAGATAAGGCTTCAATGTTTGCTACCAAAGTGAGCACAGGAAAAACTTCAGATCTTAGAAGGACGTTGTATATGATGTTTCTAAATCTCCAAACTGAGTCTTTTGTTTGTTTGTTTGTTTGTTTTTTAGAACCGTCTACAGGCAAAGATTACAAATAATAATTACATGGACCCCAACAACCTCATGTTTACAAATATCAGAATCTTTGGAATGGACAAGGAGCCAACTGACTTTACTGTCTTATCTAACAGTTCTACCACCCCCATTTCAGACATTGTTTATGATACTTCAACACAGGTGAGGGTTCTTCCCTCATGTAGGGCCTTCACAGAAAGCCCTGGCTTGCGATTCTGACAGGGTGCCTTCCTTGTGCTTTTGACTTCAGGCAGACACAGGAAAAACTGGCATGTTGGAAGAGACACCATATCACAGGGAGATGGCAGGGCAACTTATGTATGCACATATGGTTCCCTGAAGTTTTGTGCACTGGAGCTCTGAAGAAGATAGTAAGAGCTGGGACTCTTAAGGGAATGGAGAGTGCTTTCTGACAATTTAAAAATACATGGGCTGATCACACAAGTAACAGAGAAAGCACTGGTTCATATATTGGCCTAGTTCTGAAGAGTATTTTCACTGTTACTGTCAACCTTTCTGTTACTGGGACCAAATACTTCATACCACAATTTAATGAAGGAGAGGTTTATTTGGCTTGTGGTTTCACAGGGTTCTGTCCATGGTCAGAAAGAACTAAGGCAGAAGTGGCATGGTAGAAAGGCCTGATAAAAACTGTGCCACTCATGGCAGCCAAGAAACAGAAAGAAAGCAAGAGTTAGAGCAAGAGATATACCCTCCAAAGTGATGATTCTTGTAGCCTAGTTCCCCAGTCAGGCTCCACCTCTTAATAGCACATTCAGCTATGAACTCATCCAGGAAATAATCTGTTGATGACTATAGCACCCCCATAATCAAGTAACCTTCCAGAAGTTCCACCTCTAAACATGTGTAATTTGGGTAGCATTTTTTATCTAAACCATAATATATATGTATATATATATATATATATATATATATATATATATATATCTGTCCTTATATTGAAATTAAAGACTTTGAAACATAGTTGATACTAAACAGTGTTTATACCATTACAGAAATTTATGAGAGAAAACACAAGGGGTAATCTAAATCTAGTTTTGGTCTTACTAAGTTATTCAGACAGAAGATCATGATTATTAGTTGATAGTCAGATGCTGAGAAGGTCATTATTTTTAGGTCCCCTACCTTCTATTTTGAAAATACATATAGTGCAGGATAAAGGCTTGGTTCCTAGTGTTAGGCAGAATAGGGTGCTATCTCACCTCCTTTGTCACCTGCATCTCCTTTTTTTTCCCTAGGTGGTGACCATCACTAATCTCAAGGGATTGATCCTGGGACAAGAATTCTCTATTGAATGGAATCTCCCAGTCAGTGACCTGGAGAAGTTCAGGTGCTACCCAGAGGATCCTGCTTCTGAGGAGAGCTGCAGGCAGCAGGGATGCCTTTGGGAGGTAATGATCTGGGACAGTAACCACACTGAGTTACAAAAATGGCCTCACAAGGACCTAGGAACTTAGAAAACACTTTTCACATGTTGGTGACCTGAAGTGTATCAAAACAGTGTGCCAATACGCATTTTGTCAATGCTGCATGAGGGGTGATCAGTATTTCTATCAAATATTCTGAGTCAGAAGAAACTCACGTCACTCTCATTGCCTCTCCAGCCACATCATTCAAAATCTTATTTGACGTAATAGCACTTATTGAGTATGCACTGTGTCTTGAGTATTTTAAGTGAATTGGTTTTTCATCTGTCTATTGGAGAACACAAAAGGAAACATGATGTAAGGCTCCATTTGAGTAACACAGTGAATGAAAACCAGGAAAAGGTAGTGATTCCCTCATGATCGGATCAGGTACAATAAATGCTCTGGGAGTAGAACCCTGCATGAGGGTTTCAGACTTTGTTATTATTCACTCATTATAGGACACCAGTGTGTGTGTGTGTGTGTGTGTGTGTGTGTGTGTGTGTGTGTGTGTGTGTTTGCTAGGGCTGCTGTACAAACTACTACAAAATGAGTGGCTTAGAATGATACAAGTTTATATCTTTACAGTTCTGGAGTCTAGAAATGTGAGATCAATGTGTCAGGATTGTTTCCATCTGAGGGGTGTGAGGACGAGTCTTTCCTATAGTTTATGCTTGTCTTCTGGTGGTGTGATGTCAACATTTGGCATATGTTAACTTGTACCTAAATCATGCTGCTGTCTGCCTTCACAGTCACGTGGTATTCTCCTGCTTGTGTCCAAACTTTCTCTCCTAACAAGGTCACCAGTCCAGCATAATGACTTCAAACTAACATGATCATTTACAAAGATCCTATTTCCAATGGAGTTGTATCTACATATTAGGGTTAAGGACTTTGGGAGGGGAACATAATTCAACCCATAACAATGGGTGAAGGTGTCTAAGACTGAGTCTGTTTTAGCCAGCTTCTTCAGTAATTAGTCTTATTGGTGTCAGAGGCTAACCAATGATTTCTCCTGTTGTTCCAGCACACAGATACTCCTGGAGTGCCCACTTGTTACTATGACACCATCCCTCGATATGCTGCCAGTAACATTCAGTACCTGCCCATGGGCATCACCGCTGACCTTACTCTCCTGGAGACCCCAGCATCTGCACGGGCAGCAGCAGCTCCACTGTCACCAGCAACAACCTCTATTGTCTCAGATCCTCTCTCTGGAGAAATCAACTCCCTCAAACTGAGTGTGGTCTACCACACAGACAGCATGCTGCAGGTCAAGGTAATTCCCAATCTGTGGATCTGGTTCTTAGAATGGACTTTCTAACTTAAAGTTACAGCTCTGTATAGGTAGAAGTCAGTGAAAGACCTTTCATTCAAATCCTTCATTTACCCATGCATGAGCTGAGGCCTAGCGGGGTAAAGGTCAGAAAGCTAGTGGATCTGACCTTAGATCTATCAGGATTGTGAATTTTCTATAATGATGAATATTCTTTGAAGAATCAGCCCATAGTCTGTTTTGTGGTAAACACATATGAAAAGCATTGACTGACTTCCAACACTTCTAGCTATTCTCTAACAGTGGGTTTCAAACTACTTTCCTCTTTCTGATATGGGTATCAAACCCCAGTCTCCTGCATGCTATGCAAGTGTTCTGTCACTAAGCTACACAGCCCCAACTCATTGGCTTTCAAACTTTAGCATGTTTCAGAATCACCTGCATCTTCTTAAAACACAGCCTGCTAGGCTTCACTCAAGGTTTCCAGTTCTGCTAATCTGGACTGGCCACTCAGAATTTGCATTTTCAGAGATTCCCAACCCATGCTGATGCAACCTGTCAAGTAACCAGACTTCGAGATCCACTGCTGTGTAATTCCTATCAGAAATACAGTGTGAGCCACAGAAGTTTTTTTTTTAAATGTATTTTATAAAAAATCAAGTGCAATTAATTTTAGCAATGTTTTATTTAACCCATGTGTGAAAATAAATGTTGCTTCACCTTGAAATCCAAGTTTAATTATGGAAATATTTTGCAATTTTTAAAGCTTGCTATCTTCAGATTCTAGTGTGCATTTTGCACTTACAATGGATCCCAATTTAGTTTAGCATGTTTCAGGTGCTCAGTACCCAAATGAGGCTTGTGGGGACAGCCTGGGGCAGCTCTTCTCTCAACATAGCTTTTCCCACTGGAATGTATTGTGAGTCAGCTTTCTGTGAAAATGAAGGTTTGGGTTAGGGGCTGAGCATCTGCGTTTCTAACAGGATCCCAGGCCATTGCTGCTACTTTTGATTGAGAAAAGGAATTTTGAAAAGCAGAGCTTTAGGAAAAGCTTCATTGGAGCATAAAACATGGGATAATCATAGTATAAAGGATGGAATGGTCACTCATGAAGGGGATGCACCCTGCCCTTTTGTTACATTTCACTCTTCTTGTTTTTTCCACTGACCAGTCCTGTTAGGGAAGGTGGAATGAGTGGTGGGTGCAAAAAAGGGCGCTTAGCAATGGGAAAGCTGGACATCTGGAAACTCAAACAGTAAAGACATTTCAGCATCCAAATGAAAGCTTTATTCTCTGGTTCCTTACACACACACGCTTGCGTGCGCGCGCACACACACACACCCACACACACTTACATTCATAATCTTACCCAGTTACACACACACAATATGTTTGTATAGCATGCATCCATAAACACGCACTCAACCTACAACTTTCTACGTGATTAAAACACAAGTTCTCCGTAGGACCTGCCCTCACTGGTTTCAAATGGATCTTACAGAAGCATTTTTGAAGTTCAGGATTTGGGTCAGAAGCAGTGGGATGGCAGGTCTTACATCTGTTTACTTAGAGATTTCTGATGCCTCCTGCTGTGCACCAGATTAGTCAAAAAATAGGAACTGATTATAGGAACTGGAATGAGAAGTTTTGGGTTTGATACTCTGTCAGAAAGAGTTTCCTTCTGTCTCGTTGACAGATCCATGATTCCACTAATAAAAGATATGAGGTCCCAGTGCCTCTGAACACCCCTTCCTCACCAGTTGACTCCCCTGAGAACTGCTTGTATGATGTCAGGATTCAGACCAATCCTTTTGGAATCCAGGTTCTACGCAGAAGCTCCGGTACTGTGATGTAAGCATGGCTTATGCGTTTCTAATTAGAGTGGAAATATAATTATACAAGTAAAACATTAATGTCAGAGATATTCATAATATAATTAAATGTGTTTGTTGAAGAGAACATCAATTTCCCCCTACTTCGCTAGGGAATTTATTCGGTATTAGTTATTAACTCAAAAATCAAGCAAAAGTTTTAAAAAACGAAGTGCTGTTTGATTTCAGAGAAAGAAAATGCATGTTCTATTTGTTCTTGTTAGGTAGAGTAGAAGACTCTGTTTAGTAAGTACAGCCAGTAACATAAGATATGAGTCTATTGTGTGTTATGCTTCATTGAGAAGCAATTTCTGAAGAGCTGGAGAGACCTGAACAGAGATTAGTAAGGAGAGAAAAGATGTATTTTTCTAGTCCTTGTTTCTTTTGATACCATAGACGTGAAGCCTTTTAGTAATGATAAGCATGAGAGAAATTGTTAGTTATCATCTCCCACCCCTTGTCCTGCTGCAAAAAGTCGGATTCTGCCTGAGGGGACTCCCCCTCCCAGTAGAGATTGTCACTTGTAGGGACACATGCGTTTCTTACAATTTTTCTGTTACCCTCTTTAGTAAATACTCTCAGCAATCTAGAGAAGTTGTTTTAAGAATTTTACATTTTTCTACTGGAAAGCATTTATTAGACCTCACTGACTTTTTCACATGTTTTCAAACTGGTATGTGAGGCATGGTGAGCCAACAGTAAAGAGATGAATGAGACACAGTCTTTGTCCTCAATGAGCCCATGGTCCAAAAAAGGAGATCTCAGTACTGCAAACACAGAATAAAAAATGCAAGCTTGGAGCCCCACTACTGAGCTGTGGCTCTCGTTACAGTCAGCATCATTCCACATGTTTGACCTTGCATCCAGATGTTCAATGGGGCAGTCATCACAAATATACTCCATTTTTTGCCTGGTCAGTGATCTTCACCTCTGCATGGTGGGGGGTGCTTTATGTTACAGTTGGGATTCTCAACTCCCTGGTTTCATCTTCAACGACATGTTCCTTTCCATTTCCACTCGCCTCCCCTCTCAATACATCTACGGCTTTGGGGAAACTGAGCACACGATGTTTAGAAGAAACATGAGCTGGAACACGTTGGGGATGTTTGCTCGTGTTGAGCCATCAGCGGTAAGAACAGGAATAAAATTAGCAATCAGTTTCTCCTATGTAAATTTATATTCTTTTGCCCACAAATAATGCTAGTGTTGATGAATTCTACTCTTGCTTGTAAGAGACTACCCATCATGCTCTTTTGTCTGTAAAAAGATGCGTAGATATAGATTTGAAACTTTTATTTAATATATTATATGTCCTGCAGAATGCTAAGTGCCTAGCTGCAAATTTAATAAGGTACTGTCTTTGCCCTTCAATGGCTTATAGGCTAAATGCAATAGGTGTGGAAATAATAGCAGCATGGTGTAACTGGTGCTGTGATAGAATTATGTAATAATAAAAAGGGAGTACCGAGGATAAGGATGCAACTTTTTACTTGGGGTAGAAGGGAAGGTCAAAGAAGGCTCAACCAAGAATGTGACATTGAGTTGCATCTCTAGTTCTGAGTATAGGTTTGCTGTCCAGGTAATAGTATGAAAACAGTTTACTAACCTTTCACTTTGTTATCACCTCCTTGACTTTTCGTTACCAGTATGAGAAGAATTCCTATGGTGTCCATCCTTACTACATGGCATTGGAAGAGGATGGCAGTGCCCATGGAGTGCTCCTGCTGAACAGCAATGCCATGGGTAGGGCAGAGGCGCATTCCCCATACACTGCCATCAGCAGTTGTGGCTGATCTACTGGTATCTGGGATATTACTAAAAATAAATTCAGGGGCAAAAAATAGATAAATTGATAGATAAATAATAATAGTAATAATAATAGATAAATTATTAAAAATAAATTCAGAGGAAAAAATAGATAAGTTGACTTTGCATTTATTCATTCATTTATTTAAGATTTATTAAGTGCTGTGAATCATTTATTATGTATCAAATTTGTAGTAACCATAGCCCCTTATTTTACTGGGTCACTCTAGCTTCATTTTACAGAGTGACATAAATTGTTGAGATGGCAAAATGTGTTTCGAACATCTGAAAATTAATCTCTGATTTTACTGGATTAGAAATGGCTTATTAGAGGAGCCAGGTAGTAAGGAATCAGAGTAAAATGGCAAATTTGAGGACAAATTCCCTAGTGGGGTTGCTTATAGTTCCATGAATTCTCCTCATCTATTTTATGTTTTCTAATTTTATAGATGTGACAATCCAGCCCACTCCTGCCCTCACATACCGCACTGTAGGAGGGATTTTGGACTTTTATATGGTTTTGGGGCCAACCCCTGAGCTTGTAACTCAGCAATACACTGAGGTTCGAAGTCATTCTACCCATTAATAAATCACTAAATATTTACTGAATATTGCGACCATGTTCTTAGAATTAAGATAAGCAATCTTTTTTTCTTTTTAGCCATGGCTGTCTCTACTCAATCATGTATTTCTTAAAAGTCAGATTATAATGTTTCAGGATGCTAAAGGCGTATAAGAGCCCCACATGTCTCTTGATTGCTTGTTAGAGAGCCCATCTCAGAATCTCTAATCAGAACAACCACTAAGCACTTGGGTTTCCTCTGTAGAATTCAGGGAAATTTTAACTGTAATACTTCTATCATTCTGAATCTCCATGATTGTTCTTACTTATTTGAATTTTTTATTTTTCTTGAGTGGGGCCTTGTAGAGCAGGCAGTACTCAGTAGAAATGCTCACTAGTTGCTTCAATTATAAAATAATCACTTTTTCTTCCCTGAGTTTACTTGGTTCTATTTTCTTCACTTCTTAAAAAAGTTTTAAACAATGTGTAATATTTGTGCATGTTTGTGGAGTATGACATGATAATTTGATACATGTTTTAAATGTATAATGACCAAAAAGCAGAGTAACTAATGTTTTTCTATTCTAGTTGATTGGCCGACCAACAATGATTCCATACTGGGCCTTGGGATTCCAGCTGGGTCGCTATGGATACCAGAATGATTCTGAAATTTCCAGTTTGTATGATGCAATGGTGGCAGCCCAGATTCCCTATGTATGAAACGCTGCTTTCATATCCTCACTCAACTTCTGCTTTCTAGTTATGGGAATTTGTATTTTATGTTTGAAACAACTTCACTGAAATTATTCTTGTGACTACTTTAGCATAAAATATGAAGTTATGGAGCTGGTCTTGTGTGGAATACATTGTTTTTTAGCATTACTACAGGCTACTCTTTAGATCAAAGTTCAAAACTAAGAATTGCATAAACCCTTCAGTGGTTGGTAGAAAGAGGATATAGACACTCAGTCCCATTTACTGTGATATCCTACAGTAGCCACAACTGGGTTCAAGGAAGTAGGGAACTAGGAGAGATGGATGTAAAGTAACAATATGAAAAGAAATACTTAGAAACCTTCATTTCCTCTAAAACATATACCCACATGTGCTCATATGCAGTCTAGTTCCCCAGGAAAACCCTGAGAAGCATAGTCAATTGTTGTCAACAAGTGGAATTCCCCAAATAGAAAAAACACTCTTCTCCTTGTAATTATTAGTGTTTCATGACTCATTCTTCTTTTCAGCATTCACTTCACCTCCTGAGATTGTGGAGAATAATTAATGACTAAAAGATGAAAACAAGGTGCCATGATATTCTCATCAAAGATAAATACACACACACATCATAATTATTAAACAGAAGTGAGAAAATACAGGAAAATTACAAAAAGAAAAGTCATTTGATCTGTCTTATTCAAGCGATCTATGATAATAATCTGCTAGTTCATTCTTATTCAAGTTTTGGCTTATGCACACATCTCCCTTTTTCCAAACAAGTTTTACCTAGAGACCAAGGCAATATAAGTGATTATCATCTTCAGCCTAATGCTTTTTTTTTTCCACCCTAATATTAACTACACTCTATCATTCAGCAAACATGGATTGAGTGACTTTCATGTGCAGAAACCTGGTTTGGTACTATGAAAAGAAAGAGTTCTTTATATATTCTAGAAAGCTATAGAATAATGTTCTAAAGTGAATAAATTCAGTAAGATACTACAGAAGAAAAATCTAGATACACAGTCTTATTTCTTAAGCAAGTCTCACTTTCTGTGCTTGAACATGTCAACTAGCAGTTTGATAGTCTCACTGAGATTGAGATTTGAAGACAAAGAAAGCCATGAATTAAAGGGAGGAAAGGTGAGGCTTCCAGGTGGACAAACAGAAGGGAGAATGGAGATGGTGATCTGGGAGCAGGAATGGAAAACTATTTCAATCAGCAGAATTGAAAAGCTGGTGAAGGGGAATAGCGAGATGAGAAATTAAGAGAGCCCTGGGCCTGGGCATGCAGCAGCTTCTGGAGTCTGGCAGAGCAGTCAGTGTACCCTGCGAGTACTGCTGCAGGATGCTAGGGATCTTGTTTTCTTCTTCCTGTAGGATGTCCAACATGTAGACATCGATTACATGGACAGGAAGCTGGACTTCACCCTCAGCCCCACCTTTCAAAACCTTGGTCTCCTGATGGAGCAAATGAAGAAAAGTGGCATGAGATTTGTCCTCATTCTGGTAGGTATTGGGGCCGATTAGATGCATTTTTCAGTTTCCATATTCATCGCTTAAAAATGATAGCACAGAAAGAAACCAGAAGGCTACAAGAAATCTTCCCATACATTTTTGGCAACATCTTGTGAATCTATAATTAAATTTTAAGTTTAAAAAGGCCAAGTAAAGAACAAGCAAAAATAGCTTTTAAGAGACAATGTTTCAAGATACTGTATTTATTTTTCATAGTTGAGTGTTACTGGAATGTAATTGATTAGTAGAACATAATTATCTTATTAGAGTGAGAAGAACTGTAGTCAGAGACACTGAATGTATATAAAAGTGTCTCACTGACACAAGTTCTGCCTTAGAAAGAATAATTACATCTTTACTCTCATCTTTCCTTAGGAGGTTCAGAATCCTTTGATTGTATCGTCACTCAGCAATGGTGAACTCCAGGGAACTTATTTCTCATTTACTATGCTCACAAACAACTGAGTTAAGATGCAGAATACTAACTTATTGTTTTGTATTAAAAACTATATCTTGATAAATATGGAAGTAGTTAGCTGCAGGTATTTCACTGCTTCTAACTTCCAAAATTAGAGAATGAGTTTTGTTTGTTCATTAATTCAAAGATTCACTAATATTGGCCATTCAAAAAATCACTGATCTAGATATTGAGTGTGTGCAAGTGTGAGTGTGTGCTTGTGTATGTGTGTAATCTAAATTAATGAGTAAGCCAATGTCTTTTCTTAAGTGGCATTTATTCTAGTGGATCAAAACAGTTGATAAACAGATATTAAAAAGATAATTTCAGTTAGTGATGATTTATATGACAACTGCGAAGTAGCATAATATTACAGGGGGAAATTAAGTAGAGATCGGGTGAACCAGATAGGCCCTTTCAGATGAGCAACTTGGACCACAGAATAGAAACAAAAGTTTTATTTTTTAAGGATGATTGGTATTTTGTTCATGAAATGCAATAAATTTGCTCTCTCTGCTTGAGGGCAATGTCTTATTAAACTAGTTTAGCTCTAGGGGTTGTTTTCAAACATTAGCAGTTTTTTTCTCAAGAATTTTGTGGAGGAAAGTCAATATATTCTTTTACTTCCCAAGACTCTCATTTTAAATGGATTTCTATGTTATTGGGAGAATCAGTCATATTATGTTGTATTTCAATTGCTACAGGAGTTTTTCCATTTCATTAGTTAAGCTCTAGGTGGTTACTTTCTATAATATAGAAAGACTCCTTTATTTATTGTCAGATTCTTAATGCCTTTGAAAAGGATTGTGCTTCATAAGGATTGCATATCTTATTTTGGATGCCAGTGACAACTTTCCATTTCAGTTAGTTAAGGTAGTATATCCAGTAGGCGTAAATTAAACTATCCATATTTATTTATTTATTTATTTATTTATTTCTGTACTATGAATTATCAAATTTCTTGAGCAAAATATCCTTGGAGATATTTAAAACCTTTTTACTTTCTCCATTTTGAACACTCTCCTTGTAGGACCCAGCCATTTCTGGCAATGAGACAAATTATGACACATTCTCCAGAGGACGGAAAGACGATGTGTTCATCAAATGGCCTGATAGCAATGATATTATCTGGGGAAAGGTACGGCTTGGGGAAAATGTCTGTAATTAATCAAAATCTTTACTAAAACAGGTTTTGAATAAATCATGGAAAATATATGGGGCAATTAATAAATTGTGAGAGTAAAAGAATATCTGATGCTGATTAGCTCAATAAGCGCTAATAAGACAAAGGTTACAGATTTGATTTTCTAAAATATTGAGTGTAATGTTATGGCCTGAAAATACTCTGGTATCCTCACTATTTATGTATTCTAGCTGACTATTTAGCAAACATGAAGAACCTTGCAAAGTGTGACTCTTAAATCTGTGTTTCCCAAACTTCTAAATTTAAAACAAAAGTCAGTAAGTCTTATAGACCTCCTTTCTCTTGTCACGTTGGATTCATCAGTCCTCATCTGCATGTGTCTGACTCATAGCAACAGTATTTGAAATAGACTTCTTCACTGCTTCTTCTTAGCTTGGATTTAAACTCTTTTGCTTAATTCTGGTATGCTACCACCTGTGGGCTCTGCTCACTTTGCATATTGCCTTCTTAGTTTACCTAGATAATATATGCACCTCAAGAACAACTCATATCTCACCTCTTGTGAAGCACTCAATAACTGTTTTTTTGTTTGTTTGTTTGTTTGTTTTTTTGTTTTTTGGTACTGGGAATTGAACTTAGGGTCCTGTGCTTGCCAGGCAGGCGCTGCACTACTGAGCTACATTCCTGGCCTAGTAACTATCTTAGTTCTTTCTTTTTTTCTTACATTTGGGTCATTTCCCTCCAGGAGTGCAACATATGGTATAGTACTTATGTATGATCTATCCATGATTTCTAAGAAAAAAAGCATCATTTCTGAATTAAATCTCAGTAGAGATAAATCCTAGAAGAGTAAGAGCTCAATAATGTTTTCTGGTTGAACATATATATATATATATATATATATATATATATATATATATATTCGATGTCCTACTAGTTATAGGTAAAACCGGCTGATGCTATGAGTTTTTATGCTTCATTTACTTGTAGGCCTCAATAAACTGTAATATTGTTTAAAAGTGTTGGAACTAGGACTGGGGATATAGCTCAGTGGCATAAGCACCTGCCTGGCAAGTGCAAGGTCCTGAGTTGGATTCCTGGAACCAATAAATAAATAAATAAATAAATAAATAAATTTGGGGCTGGGGATTTAACTCAGTGGCATAAGTGCCAGGCTGGCAAGTGAAAGGTCAAAGTTTGATCCCCGGTATCAACAACAACAACAAAAAAAGATTCTCCTTTAGGCCAGGGATTTAGCCCAGCGGCACAAGTACCCACCTGGCATGCTAGAGGTTGGAAATGTGATCCCTGGTATCCCCCCTCAGAAAAAAGTGTTGGAACTAAGTCTTAGGGATGTGTATGAATATTAATCTTATCTTTTAAAGTTATGCTTCACATTTATTAGTTATAAAAGGAATTTTTATAGGCAAAAATAAAAGGCAGATCAGAGAGCTGAGAAATCATTTGGAATATTTCTCAGAAAAAGTATTGAAATAAATTTATTTATTTATTTATTATTTTTTTGCGGGACTAGGGATCAAGCTCACAACCTTGTGCCTGCCAGGGAGGCGTTTAAGCCACTGAGCCAAACCCTGGGCCCTATCATTTTTGAGGCAGGGTTGTACTATGTAGTTCAGACCGGCCTTGCTCACAATGTAGCCCAAGCAGGGCTCAAACTCATAACACTCCACTTACCTCAGCCTCCCAAGTGCTGGGATTAAAGGAATACACCACCACACCTGGCTAAAATAAATGTATTTATTTATCAATTTTTAAAAATATAAAATTACTTTCAGAAGAGGCATTAAAATAAATTTATTTACTTATCCATTTTTTAAAATATAAAATTATAAAAAAAACTAACAGAATGAATCGAGAGATGCAGCCTACTTGCACCTAGCAAAATTTTGTGTCTTCTGCTTTTGCAATTTAATTTATGATAAAAATGTCCTTCCATCTTGTGGAGATATTTGTCATCAAATCTAACATAAGAAACATCTCATGACCTATATACTATGACTTTTAAGGTTTCAGTTTTTCTTCTTTTTCTCTAGGTTTGGCCAGAGCTGCCCAATGTGAATATAGATGAATCCCTTGACCATGAGACTCAGGTTAAGGTACAATTTTACATAGATTTTTGCCTACATTATCCTAAATATCTGAATACTTACGTGTTTTACCAAGGTGGCTAAGCAGCATATCCTCTGCTCAAGTAGCTTCAAAGTGAGTGTGCTCATCTGCTGATCATTTTTGGCAGAAAGCGATCTTAAAATGAAAAACTCAACAACTAACATGGAGATTTGTAGGAAGAAGTCATCAATGAAGTCCTTCACATGTATTCCTTTAATGGATTGTGATTTGGGACAAATGTTGCTTGAAAAATAATGAACCAAAGTCTAGAACATTTGCACTGGAAGGCTATATAGGATTCTAATAAATTACCTAGGTACTCTAAAAATACCAGCCAGTGGAAAAAAGCTAAGGCCTTGGTCTCAGCCATTGCTACCACATCGGCCTGTTACCACCAGTGTCATTGTTGTGCAGCTGACTTTTCTTTGTTGATGAGCCCTTTTTCATTACAGTTGGCCAGTCTAGAAAGATTGTTATTTTTTAAGTTTGATTACTTCAATATTGATTGTAAATTTTCCAGTTTCCATAATTGAAAGTCTAGTGATAAAATAAGTCTCATGTTTAAGAGGCAATTTAAAACTACATAACCTTTTTCTAAGAAAATTAAGAGTGAAAGATGCCTTCCTCTAACTCTGGGTTCTCTGTAAATTCTGCAGCAGTGACCAACTGAGGTTGGATCGGTGACTGAGCTAGGTAGAAACAAATAGCTGCTTATCTTCCCTACCTGGTCCCAGGACTCCCTTTCTTGGAAGGGTAAAGACCCCAAAAGTGTATGTGTTACTCTTACAGCTGTACCGGGCCCACGTTGCTTTTCCTGACTTCTTTCGTAACAGCACAACTGCATGGTGGAAGCAGGAGATCAAAGAGCTCTATGCGAACACTCGAGAACCAGAGAAGAGCTTGAAGTTTGATGGATTGTGGATTGTAAGCGCAACTCAGTTGTTTATCTCTGGAAATGTCAAAACATAGGGAGGCAACTCAGAGACTTGCAAAGCCAAAAGTTGGGACTACAGAAAAGGGAGTAGTGCCTTTACAGAATCTAGGTGCTGGAACCAGAGTCAGATCATTGTAGATCTTCTCAGGGATGTGTTGTCTGGTGGAAGCTGTAGCCTATCAAGATGTACCACTGCTGGAAATGCCAGAACACGAAGGAGATGGAGAAGTTCTCTTACCCCCCAACACTTCAGTCTCTTGCCAGAGCCTCTCACTGGGCAAACCTACCCAAAGGTTGGAAGCCCATCCTGTAGTTCAAGGCAGAAGTGGAAGCAGACAAAGCATGAATCTGAGAGCAAAGACATTTGACTTAGGCCTGGAACAGGCTACCCAAAAGCTTAAGTTCTTGTTTACGTCTGTGTTGTGTTAGTTGACCCAAGATAAGACTTCCTGAGATGTCTTTGGGACATGTGTCCAAGGGTGGTTCCATTATTTGTGTTTTCTAGGGATGGGAAGCATATCAGTGTCATTAACACCTTCTCTGGTATCCAGTTGCCTGAATTCTTAAGCAAATTCTAGGCAAGCAATGAAGATCTGCTCAGGTCTGTGGCAGGCTGAAAGAAGCTGGTAATTCACCCAGAGACAAACTATAAACTGACTGGATGCCCTGGGGCCTTACTGGACCCTTGAACCTTCAGGAGGGATAGGTACAGAGTAGACATATAAAAGGACACAAGTTAACCCAAACAGACAAAATAGATAAAGAAGCGATTTGGATATCCTTGGAAAATAAGAGATTTTGATTGCTCTTGAGTATTTGTTCTAATAGAGAGAATGCTGTAGCTGGGTATCTTGGAATAAATGACCCCCAAATACTTACCTTTGCTATGTCCTATTTAAGATAGTACAAAATTTTTAACTTACCTATCAATAAACTACAATGTGAACATTTTCTTGAGGACCCCTACTCCATTAAATCATAAATTCCTCAATGCATGATTTTATTTTCAGACTTGTTTCTTGAGTTATATACAGTTTTTCTGGAATGTATCTATAGCAGAGAGTAACACTCTTCACTTTGTGGTTAGTCTGTGCTAATGTCAGAATTAATTCAAGCTTTTGGGTTAAGGAAGAGAATCTAAGTATCACAGGGACAAAATGAATAGTTTTTGGATAGAAAAACAGATAGGCTCCTTGTATGGGGAGAGATGAATCAGGGATGTCCTCAAGTCCTGCATCAGCATTACCTCAATATTTTTGTCATTATGACACATTCATCGTATACTTAAAAAATATCAAGGAAGCTGCAAGGTGTGTAACAGTCCACTTAAAGTGACATGGGCTCTCATAGTCATTTTGGTCAATGCCAGACTTTCAGCAGATCGCACTGAGCCCCTACCTGAGGGAAGGGCTTCAGAATAGCTCAGTCATCTTTATGAAGTTAATGTCCTCTGTAGCTAAGAAGATACTACCTCCAACATGACAGGATCTTTTTTGTTAACTTATTTCAGGATATGAATGAGCCATCAAACTTTGTCGATGGATCTGTTGAGGGCTGCCGCAATGAAATTCTTAATAACCCACCCTACATGCCACGTGTGTTAAGTATTTATTTTATCAAACTACTTTCCTGCTTGAAAACACTTAAGTTTTCCTCTTACTATCAAAGTGAAGCCAAATTCTGAGCGGAGAGCATACTTTCAACATGACATAGATTCTCAAACAGAATAATCTTTAATAAGGACAATTTAATAAATTACTAATCAAGTGTAGAGAAGTATGAAATATAGTATGAAAGAAACCAAATGATACATTCGATTATATTGAGAGCCATCAACTGATCACAAAAATTTAACTAATCCTCTACACACACGAAGAGGTATTTTAAATTAGAGAATGAAAATCGAGTCCCTGAACATTCTGCCTTTCTTCACAAACACTTCATGAAGGAAATACTTCGGCTCTACTATATTATAAACAGAAATAGGATGTTGAGACCAAAGATATCAGAAAAAATGGGATCTTTTTATGTTACAGAGGGGAAAGAAGCAAATGAATTCCTACAAGCTCCATGTTAGTGAATCTGTAAAACTGAATCTAGAATCTGGATCACTGATATGCAGTCCATTGCTCAGTTATTCATTTATTCATTCGTTCTTTCATTTTCTCCTTCTTTTTAAAATTCATGTGCCAGGCAAATGCTGACAAATCAGAAAGATTTAGTCAATTATACAAAAACTGATGGAAGTAAGATTTATCCTCTTGAGAACACTACCATCTAGTGGAAGATAGAGTCCTAACAACAGAGGGGTTAGTCACATTGAGCAATGGGCTATGACTGCGCTCAGTTCAGAGTGCAGAAACAAATGCTTTTCCCAGTCCTTAGCAGATTCTGACCCTTTAGTAGTGATTAAGTCAAAAGGTGCTGATTTTGTGTAAACCAACTTAAGAATTCGACCCTATAGTTGATAACAAAGTTGTTGATTGAAATAGAGAAATGCCAAAGTGATGGCAAGCATTCAAATCCCTGATTGCGAAATAATTCAGTGTTTGGTCTCAGATTTGGAATCTAGGGACGAAGGCCTGAGCAGGAAGACCATGTGCATGGAGAGTGAGCAGACCCTGCTAGATGGCTCCCCGGTGCGACACTATGACGTCCACAGCCTGTATGGGTGGTCCCAGACCAGGCCCACCTATGAGTGAGTGTGTCTTCATCACTGGCAGCAAAGGCAAATTACTACATTGTTACTTTGTATTTGCAGGTAGGTATCAGGTGCTGATACCTACCTGATGCCAGAGAAATGGATAAACTTCAAAATATCAGACCTCGTTGCCCAATCACAATACCTCTGAATAGATGTATCATTTAAATTGTTGAATGCACCTATTTAAAGTGATTAATTAGGTGATGTTATAGGATGTTTATACTGTTTGACTCACTCCTAACCTTGTCCCCTTCTCCTGATTCCCCCACCACTAATCTACTTTCTGTCTTGTGCATAGTCTATTGTGGCATGGTGCTTTTATTATGCAATATATGGTCATTTGTGACTGGCTTCTTTCACTTGATGTAGTGTTTTCAGGTTCTTTTATGTTACACTGTAGCATGTCTCAGTGCTTCAGTCCTTATTGCTAATGAGTAGTATTCCATTCTATAGATATATCATACTTGTTTATCTATTCATCAGTTGGTTAACATCTAAGTTATATCCACTTTTTAACTATTAAAAATAGGGATGCTATGAACATTAATGCAAGATTTTGAAAGAAAATACATTTTCTTTTATTTCAGTACATATCTTGGAGTAGACTTTTGGATTTTATGATAGCTGTATTTTTAATATGTTGAAGAAATACCATGTTGTTTCTAAGGAGTTTTACATTGAAAAATGACATTTTGCATTCCTATCAGCAATGTATGAGAATTTCAGTTCCTTTGCATTCTTGCCAACTCTTGGTATTATTCATCATTTTGGCTTAAGACAGTCTATTGTGTCTGAGTACATCTAGTTGTTGTTTTCATTTCCTGAATAACTGTTGCAGTTGAGCATTTTTTCATGCACTTAATGGCTATTTGCTCATCATCTTGGCAGAAATATTTATTCAAATATTTTGCCTTGAAATTGTCTTTATTATTAAATAGAAAAAATTTCATACATAGTCTAGATACAAATTTCTTGTTAGACAAATGATTTGCACATTTTTTTCTCATCTGTAGATGATCTTTTCACTTCCATGATGATGTTCTTTGAAACAGAATTTTTAATTTTGTGGAAATTTTATACCTTGTTTTAATCAATTTTGTATGATTGTCTAAATCTGTATCTTTTTTTTTTTTGATACAGGGTCTTGCTATGTAGTCAGGCTGGCCATGAACTCACTATGTAGCCCAGGATGGTCTCGAATTTTCAGTGATCATCCTTGCTCAGACTCCCAAGGGCTGGGATTACCATGCCCAGCTAAATCCTTCTTATTTGTCAGTGTTTGCCTGACACATCAATATTAAAGAGAAAAAAAGAGAAATTTAATGAGTTTATTCAATTACTCATTTTTTGGCAAGTGTGCTGTTGGTGTCATAGTTAAGAAACTATTGCAGGAAACGAGGTCGTAATCATTTACTCTAAAACTTTCTTTTAAGAACTTTATAGTCTTAGATATTACACCAGATCTGTGATCCATTTTGAGTTAACTTTTATCTGAGTTATGGTGTGAGATAGAAGTTCTTTTGTATTTGGATGTGCAACTATTCTAGTTAATTGAAAAGACCATTCTTTTGCCCATTTAAACTATCTTTGTACTTTCTGAAAAATCAACCAACAATCAATAAGAGGGATCATTCATGGACTTTTTATTCTTTTCTATTGATCTTTATATCTATCTTTACACATTAACATACATTTGTAATTAATGAGTTATGAATCTTTACTTTTATTCAATAGGGATTTTGATAGGGATTATATTCAATCTACAGATCAATTTGGAAAAGTATTGCCATCTTAACAATATTAAATCTTCTAATCCACTAATGTGAGATATCTTTCCATTCAGTTATATTTTCTTCAATTTCTTTCAACAGTGATTTGTAATTTTCAGTGTATAAACTTCTGGCTGTTATTTCTTCAATTACTTTTTGGTCCCTTTCTCCTTTCTGTACTCCTTCTGAGTCCCACCGAATATATGATGTTATTATTGATAGTGTCCCACAAGTCTCTGAAGCACTGTCCACTTTACTTTCTGTTCCTTACACTGGTTCATCCCTGTTGTTCTATCTTTAGTTTGCTTGTTCTTTATTTCTACTAGCCAAATCAGATACCTAGTCCAGTCACCTCTAAATTTTAACTTTGTTTACTATTTTTTTCAACTCCAAAATTTCTATTTGGCTTGTTAATAGTTTTTAATTATTTATTACTATTTTCTATTTATTGATGCAACATAATTATGCTTTCCTTTAATTTTTCAGATATGCTTTCTTTTAGTTCTTTGAACCTACTTATTGTAGCTAATTAAAAATCCTCTACTAAGTTTGCTTAGTTGCATTTTCTGTGGGCCACTTTTTCATTGTGTATATGGGATACATACATATGTACAATTTCAATAAATTGTATGTGTATCTCTGTCCCTTTTGAACTTATTTTGGTGTGAAATATTGAAAATGGCCCAAATGGGTTAGTTTTTATTCCAGTAAGTAGCTTCCTCCACTGACATCTTATTTTGAACAATTCATCTTGGTGTATACTTTGTGGTGCTTTCTTTAGTTTTTGGATTGTAAACATACTAGGATCTGTTAATAGATTTTCACTGATTTTTCTCACACACTTTAAAATTTTTTTCTCACTATGAATACAGATAGAATATTCATCTTCTTTTGAGAGGTACTTGATTATCTTTTTATGCATATCTGCCTGTGTGTGCAAAACGTGTCCTGCTCTTTGAGGTATAGAATAGTAGAATGAATTTTTATCAAAAAGGGACAGCCATATATACTGTCTGGACCCCACATCTACTTCCTTGCTCTTTAAGTTGTCTTTGTGACTTATCTGACTCCTCTGAGTCTTAGTTTCCTTACAAAAAAAGAAGGTGATGCACGGAAACCTCCCTCCTGAGGTGTGAGATGGATCACGTGAAAGTGACCAGTGACCTGGGGCATGGGACTCGTTCCTTAACTCTACCCCTCCTTTTAGCCTCTGAAGAGATAAAATGCTTCTTAGATTTTTAAAAAATAAATCTACATTCTAGGTGCAGACATCTCTTTCCCACACACATTCTGTGAAGTTGGCTGGGATTCTTAGTGTCACTTTCAGATGGCAGATCTTTTCTAGGAAGTTCTCTGACTCTGAATGGAACAGTTTAGCTGGGTCATAGTCAAGCTGCAGGTGCTCCCTGGCCATCCTCAAATTCACCTCCTTATTCTTTTCCAACCAGAGCCATGCAGAAAGAGACAGGACAGCGAGGAATTGTCATCACCAGCTCCACATTCCCCTCTTCTGGTCGCTGGGCAGGACACCGGCTGGGAGACAACACGGCCGCATGGGACCAACTGGGGAAATCGATCATTGGTATGTGGGGCTGCTCCTGGGGGCCTCTGATAGATGTGGCATGGGTACTGGAGAGTGTTATTTGGTTGTATTGGGTGTGTCTAGACTGTCATCTAGATGAGCAGTAAGATATCAAGAGTTGAGTTCTCTATGAGTGTGAGTTTTAATTCATACTCATCTTTTAGTATTTTCATTGTGTATGACTCAGGCCTTCTCATGGGTAAAAGTAAAGGAAAGCCTTTCCTCTCCTCAAAGGGCTTGTCTGAAATGTCCCTATTGTCTCATTGCAGGCATGATGGAGTTCAGTCTCTTTGGAATACCTTATGTAAGTCGTAGTGAGGCCATCACTAACTATCTGGTCAGATTTAATTGTGTATACAACCCACTCATGCTCTGATGCTGCATCGTATCAGACAGGAGCAGACATCTGTGGGTTCTTTGGAGATGCTGAATATGAGATGTGTATTCGCTGGATGCAACTGGGAGCGTTTTATCCATTTTCCCGGAACCACAACACCATCGGAACCAGGGTGAGGTTGCCATTGTTCAATCTACGTGTGTTTTGTGGCCTCAAATAGTGGCTTCTTTTTAATTCATGAAAGTATCATAAGTATGCCAAAAACAATCATCAAAATTTGTTTTGTGGAAAACCCACAGTGTTCAGAACCTCAGAATTATTAATAGATTTTAAGAATATACTTTCTTTATTTCCTGGAGATTAGTAACTAAGGGAGATAAATCTTTATAACTCCTCCATGAAGCAAAAATATAAGAAACCCCCATTTGCCTTTAGGAATATTGAATTTGTGTTTTACATCCACCAGAGATACATCTGTGTTGTGTAGAGACTTGTCTTTCCACACATGTGCAGGATTAAAACTAGACTTCTGCAGGGATGCGAGGATGACAGGTAAAGAAAAGGAGCAAAAAGCTCTAGATTTATAAGTGGCAGGAGCAGGGGAAGGGCAGTTTAGAAATCAAGGGAGATGCAGTGGGGAACCTTCATGTGGAATGAATGCTGGACAATCCTTTTCAGATATTGCTAGAATTGAGTGAAGAAGAAGTGATCTGTTACACACCTTTACATCTTTTTAGAGACAGGATCCTGTAGCCTGGAATTCAACCTTCGAGATGTTCTCAAGGAAAGTCCTGCAGACCAGGTACACCCTGCTGCCTTATCTCTACACTCTGATGCACAAGGCTCACACTGAGGGCAGCACTGTCGTTCGATCCCTCCTCCATGAGTAAGTACTGCTTCTTTCCCCAGGCAGCACCTCTGGGGCTGTCTTAAAAATAATCCTCTGTGACAGCGAAAGGTATGGAAGAATGTTTCACATTTATTTGTTTTAAGGTTTACAGATGACAGATCAACTTGGGATATAGACAGTCAGTTCATGTTGGGCCCTGCCATCTTGGTCAGCCCTGTTCTGGAAAGTGTGAGTTTTTCATTCTAGGTCAGACTCTTTAATCACATATCTTAAAGTCACAGGAAAACCATTTTAAAGATCATCTTATCTCATTCAGTTCACTGTTTTCAAACAAATGGTTTCCTAGCATAGCTAGAAGAAATCTTTTTCTTCTTTCAAGATCTGCCTTTACAAACATTTCACAATGCTGATTGTTTTCTTATTCTGGAAGTTTGTATCCTTGTAGAGGTTTTTTTGTTTTGTTTTGTTTTGTTTTTTGTTTTTTTCAAAATCTGTTTCTGTGCATTTGAAAAGGAAATTTCTAGTATCTTTTTCAATAAACATCCTCAAATTCTTGACATCCAAATAAATTGTATCTCATCTTAATTCTACAAAAAGCGTTTTAAAAATTAAAATAATCACATTATCAGAATGTTTGTAGTGATGGTTGGTTGGTTTTGTTTCAGAACACTTTTGAGATCAGAGCTTACTTTCCCAGAGCCTGGTGGTATGACTACAGTACGGTAAGAATAAATGCTGTTCCATGCAGCCTAGAGAACTGTCTAAAGCTTTCTCCTGACATTTATGCATATATTTTCTAAGGCAATCATTGCCAACCTTTTCAGCTTTGAAAGTAGAAGGATGCATACAAGTATAAATTGACACTTTTGAGCACCTACACTGAACTGATACTCACCACTCACCTTTCCTGGAGACACAGACAAGTCTAGGCTTTCAGAGTCCTAAGCAAAAGTGAAAAGCAAGGGGGCATTCTCAAATTTCCAGTGTTTTCCAACATACTTTCTTGGAAAGAGAGGACTTACAATAATGCATTTTCCTACTTAATACATTGGACCCTCACTATTCCTTTGCTGATTTGCTGTCTTCTAGGAATCTGGCCACAAATCTACCGGTGATTGGGAAATACTGGAGGCTCCTCTCGACCACATTAACCTTCATGTCAGAGGAGGCTACATTCTGCCTTGGCAAGAGCCTGCAATTAACACTCACTCCAGGTAAAAGGGAACTGTGTTTGATGGCCTTGTCCCAGCATAAGTTAAGCCAAACTTCAATGCCAAGTTCTAGTATTTTGGATTTTATTCTTCAGCAACCAGAAATCTTTGAAGCATTCTTTTTTCTTGGGTCTTCTTCCTAAGAAATCCATATATCATCATATTACTTGTAATTTGTGTATTTGCAAATTATGTATACTGTATTTTATTTTTGAAAGTTGAATTTTTTTTTTTTTTTTTTTTTTTTGGTATGGGGATCGAACTCATGACCTTGCGCTTGCCAGGCAGACGCTTATGCTGCTGGGCTAAACCCCTGGCCCTGAAAGTTGAAATTAAACCAAACATTTCATTAAACTTTAAATGCTTTTCCATTGACTGTTAAGAATCCTATATTTTATCTCGTTTCATCTATTTTTAAATCTCCTGTGTATATTTCATTTACTCCTTTTATTTCTAGATAGGTAATATTTTTAACAGATGCTGATTCTTATTCTTATGACTCCCAATCTAGTGAAAAATGACTCTTTCTTTTTTGGTAGTCGACAAAATTTTATGGGATTAACTGTTGCTTTGGATGATGATGGGAAAGCTGAAGGTCAGATATTCTGGGATGATGGACAAAGCATCGGTGAGTTGAACTTTCCCAGGTCTCTGTACGTTATGAAAAAACAGATGGTAGAGGCTCATCATATCATATTAGAAGCTAAATCCTATCTCTGCATCTGCTACTGTCAGTGAGGCAATGATATTTGGAGTATTTCTGAAATTTTTGCTAGCTCGTATGTATTACAGTACAAATTACTATAGACCAAGTATATAGTCCTTAGTTTGGTGGGTTCGGGAACCTGATTTTATGAGTTCAGTTAGAAATGATGGACTGTTTCTCTCTGATAAAACAGAGTGGGTGCAAATATCAGTTTGATAGTGAATTCATTCTCAGTGAGACACAGACATGGCTTCGTTACTTGATCCAGCGCTTGACACCAGACATCTTTTCCTCATAAAAGGCCCACTCAGGAGACAAATTAGATCCTAGAAAAGTTCCTCGGGGATTCATAAATTGTGAATTGACAGTTGCTAAGAGGATACTTCATGTCACTTTCTATGCTTTCTCAAATTCGGAAATAGCTTGTTTTACCTTGGGTAATTGGAACCTGTCATTATAATCAGAACACCTTCTTACTCAGACATTTCTACAAAAATACAGAGCTAGCAATCAGTTCTCACTTTTCACTATTTATTTTTCTGTACCAGAATGTTCTGTTCTTGAACTTTGTCACATATTTTAAAATGATAGCTTATTTTTCTACTAATAATCTTTCTAAAGATTTCTTCTTGTTAGTTTTCTTCAAAGGAGTGAAGAGGGATAAAAATGATCAAGTGTGTTATGTTTATCTACAACTCGGACAAAAACTTTTTAAATCCATATAACCAATATGTTCTAGTAAAAAAGATGCAAAAAATAAAAAACAAAAAGAAAAGGTATTATCTTTAAAAATTTTTAAAGATAGAAAATCAGAAAAATACAATCACTTCAGATGTTTTTGCTGTTTGTCGTTAGCTTTCTGTTTTGTTTTGTTTTGTACTGGGGATTGAACTCATGACCTTGTGCTTGCCAGATAGGTGCTGTGCCACTGAGCTACATCCTTGGCCCTGCTTTTCATATTAAGAAAATGGTTAAGTTTTTATGTAACTGAAAATCTACTACTTACTTAATTTGTGAAATCTGATTGTTTTCATAATATACATATATCTAGGTGTTACTGTATATTTATTATGTGCACCAGTATGACTCATATTCTATTGAGAAGATTGTTGTAATTTATCTAATTCGTAAATTATCTTTACTGTGATTTGATCAATACACTTTGTACACATATATTGAAATGCCACACTATACTTCAAAAGCATGTGCAATTATTATGTGTTTTGGAAATATTTAAGGAAGTAGAAATGTTTGCTGCCCTGGTTTGATCATTGTGTATTGTGACAGATTATCACATTGTGTTCCATAAATATGTTAAATTAGAATAACAATAAAAAGAAAACATTAAAGATGGTTCATTATGAAAAAAAGAAAGGGTTTAATTTTAAGCCATTTTTTTCAACCTCAGTGATACTGGCAGTTGTGGTTAGATAATTCTTTGCTGCTGGTGGCTGGGCTGTTTAGTATAGGATGTTTAGCAGCATTTCTGTCCTCTCCCCACTGGATGACAAAAATGAGATATCACAGTCATGTATGTCTCTGAACATGACAAAGTGTCCCCAGAAAGGCAAAATCACTGCTGGTAGAGGACTGATGTTTTTAAGAGAGCGTAGAAATCTCCTGTGCATAGGCTGAGCTAATCAGGACTAGATGAGGGATATCATAGTTGTTTAGTAATACCACGGTTAGTATTGAATTCAATCTCCTGTGTTTCAAAAAATTTAAAAGAGAAAAACCATTTCTTAATACAATTTAAATTTTCGTGAAAATATGTTTGACATAGAGTTAAATGTTAATAGTCCCTGAAACTTTCAAATGTTTTTCAGAGAGGCTTTTTATAGTTTTTAAATGAAATACACTTAGAAATTCAAATTTAAATACAAAAATATGGCATAAATGTAGATTTAATTTAAATTTTCTGTTAACAACTTTCTAATTACTTGTTAAACTTTCCCTTCCTTACAAAAGGTGATATGACGTTGACAGTGGCCAAGAGTAGACCTTCAAATGAAACTGATTTTAAGAAATAGGAAGAGTTATAGAAGCCACATGAGGAGAATGAATAAAGTAGTTATTAACTCAGAGTAATGTAGTCTCCCCTTTATTTGAAGATTTACTTTTTGTGATTTAAATTATTGGTGGTCAACTACAGTCTGAAATTATTAAACAGAAAACTCCATAAATAATTGTCAGGTTCTGAATTATGGATCATTTCATGTGACATGATGAAATTCTGTGACATTCTGCTCCATCTCATGACAGGAGTCATTCCTTTGTCCAGTGTGTCTGTGTTGCATGTACCACCCTTCCAATAGCCATTTACAATTCATCTCGGCAGAGCAACTTCTGTGGTTCTGCAATGCCTGCATTTTATCTAATAACTATGCCAAAAGTTTTAATAGAATACATTATTATAATTGTCCTGCTTTTATTAGAGTATATTATTGTAATAGTGCTATTATTATTATTAATCACTTTTTGGGCCTAATTTATAAATTATAATTTATCATAGGTATGTAGTTATGGCAAAAAATATGGTACATAAACTTCAGTACTATACATAATTTCAGGCATCCATAGGGTCTTGGGTCTTGGAACCTATCTTCCATGGATAAGGACTACTGTATTTTAAGAGGAAGATGTGTATTTAAAGGAGTCTGAAAATCCTGAACATCATGAAGAGATATTTAGACTTAACTCACTTATGACTTTGAAAATATTGAATTCAATGAAAAAAGGAAATGCAGTTGTACTGTAGGAGAGGTAAATCAAATTCTGAGTTAAATACACAGGTATAACAATCAAGGGATCATTGCTACCTGCTTAAGACATGTGCCAATAAAAAGGAAACATGATGCTAGGTTGATGCAATCAGTGGAAAGGTTCATCACAATGGAGTACTCTGGGCCATCGATGTAGCCTAGAAAGGTAGAGAAGTACTGGGGGAAAGTTACTGGTATCAAGTCTGCATAGGCAGGAGGGCTTAGGATCTCTAGCACTGTGGAGGACAGACTAAGGATAGGGAAAGAAAATAAAGATGATGATAGTGACCAACAAATTTCGATCAGTTATTTTACACAAGCTGCATGTTATGTACCTGTGTGCTTAAATCAGTACTACTATTATGAGATGTGATTGAAACATATGGGGAATATTTAATTTTTTAAAAAAATATATTAAAAGACACATTTACTATCAATTCTCTTTAACATGCTTCATACCCCCCCAACACACTCTGAACTCATTTATTTCACCATTTTTGCCACTTTCAAAAGCAGCTCTGGAAGTTCTCTTGTATAAGCATCTTCAAGGGGCTGAGGATATAGCTCAGCAGCATGAGTGACTGCCTGGCAAGCGCAAGGTTGAGTTCAATTTCCGGTACCCGCCCCCTCCAAAAAAAAGAGAGAGATAGCAATCATATACATCCTCATTTTCACTGTTGTGGCTACATCAAAATCCTGAATTGATTCAAAATATTTACCTTTCTGTTATTTTGACTTCGGTGTACATCCAGAAGTAGAATGGTGCCAGATCCAGTGAATAGAGTGAATAAGAACACAATGTAATGTTTTTCTGAGCCTAGTTTTCCATTAATGGCATGTGACACTCACTAAAGAAGGACTTCCAGAACTGCTTCATAAGGCAGTAAGAATGATAAGTGTGTTTGAATTGAGGCGGGTTAATGGTCATGTGTCTTTTACTGTAATATATTTTAAAAATTTTAAACATTCATCATATATTTTGATAGCAACTTGTATATCTGCTCTGCAAATCATAAAAGGTCACACAAATGTTAATGCAAAAGCTGGTTTTTGAGTCCATGTTTATCTGATTTAGAAGCCTGCATCCTTAACCGTTCTTCTCTGCTTTGAACTTTTATCATTATAGGTATGTAAACTCTCACAGTTATGTGCTTACTATATCAGTGCAGAATAATTTATCGGTATCTTCCATACTTCACCTCGGTATCTATTCTTAGTTTAACTTGGAATACCTTGCCTTTTCAACCTCCAGATGCTTTTCTCCCCACTGACTCCTTCCACTCATGGATCTCTTAGATGGAATTTCCTTGCTACTTTTCTTCTCCCCTCCCCTCCCCTCCCTTCCCCTGTTCTCCTCTTCTTCTCCTCCCCTCCTTTCTTTCCCTTCCTCCCCCTCCCTTCTCCTCCTTCTCCCCTTCTTTCTCTTCTTCTCCTTCCTCCTCTTCCTCCTCTCCTCTTCCTCCTCTTTCTTTGTATGTGTGTCAGGGATCCAGGCCAGAGGCATATGCATGTTCGGCAAGTGCCTAGCTATGGTCTTTAATGCTTCTCAGGGAGTTGATGAGCAACCTGATCAGTAATTGTAACCCCTTAAAATGTTTTATGATTGTACATGAGATTATCAGCTATAATTAAAACAATGAGTAGGTGGTTACTTTTTTGTTGCTGCTTTCAGATACTTATGAAAATGGAAACTACTTCCTGGCCAACTTTACAGCAGCTCAGGTAAGACTATTGAGTTTTATAAATGCTTTTCCAGTTAGCTAAAGTTTATACATTTACAAAATTGAATTGTATAACTATAATATCTTACATCTTAGTGGGAGTTTGTTGACACTAAAATAAGGAAGTAACAGTATTATTTTGATAATTATCTGATATACCATTGTGTGCGTGTGTGTGTGTGAGAGAGAGAGAGAGAGAGAGGGAGGGAGGGAGGGGGAGAGAGAGAGAGAGAGAGAGAGAGAGAGAGAGAGAGAGAGAGAGAGAGAGAAAGAAAGAAGAGGAAAAGCAAAGCAAAGCAAAGCAAACTTTCTGGGGAAAAATGGTCCCCTAAATTTATGACATGCTTCCAGGGATAAGAATTTTTCTAGCTGATAATATTTTGAAGAGCAACTGTTACGTTAAACTGTCCAACATGTAGTAATGCTGGATAACATACAGCCTCAAACCTTACTGGCATGCAGCCTACAATAAACATTGTGATTCTGAGTTTGCAGAAGGTCTGAGATAGATTTGTCTCATCTTGACTGGTTCTTATGAGTCAGGTGTCAGCCTCAGTCTGTTAATTTGCTTGAATTGTCTTGATAGTACTCATTCACATATGTATTTGATGGGTTAAGGATGACATAAAGTGAAATTATAGAAAACTGGATTTTGGGTTATAGGAAGGTCTGAGCATGACTTTTTCATGATTATTGAAGAGGGCAAAAGTAGAAGTGAAAATACCTCAAAAGTTTTTAAAATCACTTCTTACATCAAGTTGCCTAATTTCCCATTAGCGAAGTAAAGTCTTAGGGCCAATCTCAGAGGCAGAGCAGGAACAGAACATCTCATGTAGAGAGTAAAAATTACACAGAAAAGGATAGAACAGAGAAGAATGAATAATTGAGGACCACAATGCAACCAATGTACCTTGCATTTTAAATGAGCTCATGGATAATCTATAATTCTAACAAGAAAAATAGGGGAATCTTTCTCTGTCAAACCTGCAATCTTTTTGTGTTTAACTTTTTACCCACTGACTTGAAATAAGGACTATCATAGCAAAAATTTATCTTTTTCTTTTCTACAGTGGTGCATCAAATATTTGAGGATATCTGTTATGTATACATTTGTCTTTTCACTTTAGAACTATCCAGGCTAGCTTTTCTTATTTCTTTATTATAAAACATTAGATGGTTCTTAAATAATTTCTGACTCTAAAATTCCATTTTACATATGTACTGGCTCCTAGATATGGTCACTCTATGTGCACTTCACTTAATATAGATTTCTACTAAAACATAGTGCCCAGGGTTGAGATCATAATTTATATCTTCACTTCCAATATGCCACCCATGAGCCACATTTGGCTATTGAGGACTTACAAGTATGACTATTCTATTTTGAAATATTCAAATGGTTACTTTGAAAAAAGATTCCCCCTTTTTATGTTTCATACATTGAAACAGCATTTCAGAAATTTTGGCTAGATATAATATATCCTTGAGTTAATTTATTCTATTTCCTTTACTTCTTAAAAATGTCGTTACTAGAAAATGACAGCATGAACTTTCGTATTGTCTATACATTTTTTAGCACAACTCTGTTATTTTTTACAGGTATTACATAGCATTAATTTTTACACACATGTATCAGATGTTTGGGATATACAAACTGCATGGTCATCTAAGACCTTCAAATCATTTTCGTAGACATATTCTCTCTATCCTGCATTTGTCTCTTCGAAACTAAATGCAACACTCACTGCTTACTAATTACATCTGTACATTATTTGTTATTATAGTTGAGTACAAGACTTTACTTTTCTTCTCAAGTTGCTATTTGTAAATGAAGCTGTTGATCTGCAAACCCTGGGGTTTTGTTCTATTTCTACTAACTACTCAATTTAGGGAAAGACACTTTCCTGTTTAACCTATTTCTTTATTATAAAACATTAGATGGTTCGTAAATAATTTCTGACTCAAAAATTCCATTTTATCATTATTCCAAATTAGTGACAAATGTATTATTACTTCTGTGATGATTGATGAATTGGTTGTTTTATTTCCATAAAGACTGGGGACCCGAAATGAAAGAAAGCTGCCAACTTTCTGTGGGGTTATTTTCACTGTTGCCTGGCTGATAAGCATCTTGTGAGGGTGGGAGCTGAGTTGTAGCATTTGCTGATTTCTGTAATGTGAAGGCTACCCCCATCTTATCCAGTTTTGGGTTATTAAGCAACTTTCAAAGTTCCATGAAATTTATTAATTGGCTACTAAATCATTAAGAATGAGCCCTAATGTACCTACCTGTTTCAAGTTATATTCCTTTATTTTGATTTTTCCTTGATCCTGCCTGTCCAATCAGCCAAAAAAAAAAGTTCTGTTAATTCTTCAGAGATATCAGTTGAGCATGTTTCTTTTTCTGCTGATACTATTAGAGTTGAGATATTTGTAATTCTCCTCTATTGGGATGATCTCTTTGTTTTATTGTGTAGATTCTTGGTGGCTTCATCACATGCATGTAGCCAATCTCACTTCTGTTTACATAGCACCAGCTACAGTTGTCCTGATACTCAGACTGAGCTTTGGATTACTGTATACCCATTCATGTCACTTTTATAAAACCTATCCATCCTCCTGGGACTTCTGAAATTCTGTGTCCTTACTAAATCCTCCCTTATCCACTGCATTCCCAAGGTGATTTTTTTCTCTCTCTTTTCAAACAAATTTCACTATGAGTTTCATTTGACCTTTGAGTGATATTTTGTGATCTGTCTCTTATTATTGTAACCCTTGAATTGAAACTTAGACTGCTTCCAATTTATATAAGTTCCTATGTTCCTGTGGACCATGCTTATCTGGGGAGTGGTTGTGTACCCTTTTTGTCACCTTCTATTAACTGAGGTAGTACACATATATGCATCATGATTCTACCCTATCTGCATCCTTTAACTCTGGCCTTGAGCTTCTCTATCTTCTACAACTTCATTTTCCTTACTTGTGAAACAGAGACAATATCAATTTCTTTTCAAAATTATTGTAAAAATTAGTAATAAGTTATACAAAATAACTTTGGTAGTGCTGGTACCTAAACCTGTTTTATTTTTTGTTTGTTTGTTTGTTTTTGTCAATACCAGGGATCAAACTCACAACCTTGTGCCCACCAAGCAGGTGCTTAACCCACTGAGCCAAACTCCTGGCCCTAGTTTTTTCGAGGCAGGGTCGCACTATGTAGTTCAGGCCAGCCTTACTCATGCTGTAGCCCAAGCCAGCCTCGAACTCACAATGCTCCACCTACCTCAGCCTCCTGAGTGCTGTGATTAAAGGTGTGTGCCACCACACCTGGCTCTTAAACCTGTCTTTGACATCATCAAAATTATTGTAGCATAGGGCCAGGCATTTGACTCAGTGGTTTAAGCACCTGCTTGGCAGATGCGAGGTTGTGAATTTAATCCCTGGTACCAACAACAACAACAAAAAAATTGTAGCAGATACTGAGAAAGTAAATATTCATAAAGTGTTTCATTAAAATTTAAAATAAAATTAAAAATGAAAACAGAGCCAGATATGGTGGTGCATGTCTCCAGTCTCTAGGATGCTGAGGGAGAAAGATTGAAAATTTGAGCCCTGTCTGGACAACTTAGTAACCTAGCGAGACTCCACCTCAAAATTTAGAAAAGAAAAGGGACTGAGATTACAGATCATTGTAAAGGTCCTGAGTATCTCTGTTACTGCAAGCAAACAAACAAAGAAGAAGAGGGAAAGAAAGAATCAGTACTACAAGTTTATTTGATATTACTACATTTTAATGTGAAATATAGTCTATTTAAAATATATTATGTTTTTTTCTCTTTACACATTCTTTATAGAATATCTTGCAAATCCAAGTCATACACAATAAGTATTTAAGTGACTCAAATCCTCTGAAAGTTGGATATATTAAAGTTTGGGGTGTGAACTCTACTTACGTGACTCAAGTCAGTTTCACCTATGGCAACCAGCAATTCATAGAGACCAACTTCAAGAGTGACCCTTCCAATCAGGTATGGCTGAACAGAGTGCCACTCATACAGGATAAATGGGGGATCTTGTTTCAGTGATAATGAAGTTAAACTGGAGCAACAGTATAAATTTACAGGCAAAAGCCTTGAAAAGGAAGAGAAAACTGAGAAGGGGCTTCAGCTTGAATAGAAAAATAGCTGAAGGGGACACAGTCTTGATGGAGTGGATTGGACTAACTCATTAACAAAAGAATGTGTCTAGCTTTTGTAGTTTCACTGGGATGGGTGAGCAGTTTAGTAACTTTTCACTTGGTCGTAGTATGGCATTTTTAGTGACTTTTCCTTATGTGTTAGGACGTTTTCTCCTACTTTAAGATTATATGAATTGGCTATTTTGTTCTTGGAGTTATCACGGTGCCTCTCTGATCTTACCTCATACATGGTCCTTGCAATAAGAGTAGGGGGTAATGGGACAGCATATTCCATATATTGATAACAAGGGAGGATAGGAAAAAAGAGATACCTCCACTTTAGTGAGTAACATGTCATTGGCCAGTGTTGGAGTTTCCAAATCTCTTGTCCCATAAGCATACCTATCTTATTTATCTATCATAAGATAATTTAGTGTTCTGCAAAACTGTCACCATTATTATCATTCTTGATACACACATATTAGAAACATTACCACAGTGTTGAATATATATGCTCCTAAAAATGTTGTGGTATGCACAGGATTGGTGATCTTTGTACTATAGTCCAGAGAGCAATCATCAGTGGTTTATAATAGCATCTCCATGTACTTACCAAGGAAATTGTGCTATGTTGGAACAGACTGGTTTTCCAGGCTACATACCAAAACTTACTTTTCCACTCAAAGTCCAAAACAAGGAATGAGGGAATCCCTAAATTTACTGAAGGATTCCCCCTGTTTCTTAAAGCATTCACACTCATGGTCAGATTGATGGTTCTTTTAGGTTGAAAACGGACCTTAACCTGTGATGATCATCAAGTGAATATATCCCACCTGTTGTGTAAGATTCACTTAGTTAAAGTACAGTGACATAGATAGAAGACCCTGTTGGAGGATCAGTTCTCCTTGCTTTATGTTGCCATAATGAAAGTAAACTGGCATTTTAGAAGATGAAGTACCAAAGGCAACCAAAAAGGAAAAAATATTCTACTTTAGAAAATAAAGCTAATCATCACTGTGGATTTAGTAACCCATATGGAATGGCTTAGAAAGTGAACAACAAATAACAATAGTTTTTGTTTCTAAAAGGTGAGAAGGGTACCTTGATGATATTTTAATTTAATTTAATTTATCTTTTTGAGACAGGGTCTCACTATGCAATTTAGGCTGGCCTTGAGTCCACTTTGTAGCCCAGGCTGGTCTCAAACTTGCAGTGATTCTCCTGCCTCAGCCTCCCGAGTGCTGGGATTACAGGCATGCACCACCACTCCTGGCTTGGTATTTGAATTTCAGAAAATGACCCAAGTAGATCACTTCTCTATGGTCTCCTGTAATTATTTATAGCTGTTTTACTGAAATATCAAGTTCAAAACTACCTTTTGCAAGTAACTCCTAACTAAGAACAATACAGAAAAATCCCCAAGTTACCTCTTTTAGAAAATCTTCATGGGAACCCAGATGTCTCTTATAGGCCAAGCATTGTGGGTATGAGGTGTTGATGATCATAAAGTGGAAACAGTCAGTTATCAGAAAGATTAAAATTCAATGGCAAAGAAAACAGATTTTAATAAACATAAGCACAAAGAAGATCTCTCCAAATTAATAGTCTATGTGACCCATAGAAACACATTTATCTACTATTGCTTTCTTGAGAAAAATGAATACTTTTTCTTTTGTTATATTGCAATTTGAAGAGTGAATTAAAGATAATATTTAAGAAGTTTTAATACTGCATCATCTTTTCTTTCATGGCAGGTTCTAACTATTCAATTAACTGACAAGAATATCAACCTGGAAAAATTAACTGAAGTTATTTGGATTCATAGTGATTCTGTAGTTACCACTCCAACTATAACAAGTGCCAGCCCCAAGAGTACTCGTCCATCTCCATCTACTACTGAAGCTACCAGTGCTGAGACAATCACTAGTTCTGGTAGTGCAAATACTACGGCAGTGAACACTACTGCCAGTGTTCCAATCACAAGCACACCTTCTGCAAGTTCTACTCACGTTGCCACTACTCCAATTGTTCCTGATACTACTACACTCTTTCCAAGTACTATTACCACAGAAACTACTGCCACTGTCCCTGTCACATCCACACATTATACACTGGGTGCTACTTACATTACAACTAGTACTACTGCTCCTCATACAGCCATTTCTTTCACCAAAAGTTCTGTTGCCACTAGCATTAGTACCACTTTTCCCATCAAAACCACAGATTATGCAACAAGTGCTATTGGTGCTACAACGACTAGTATAGTTCCTGATACAACTACTCCTTTCCCTGCTGTTGGAAGCACTGGTACTACAGTTCCTATGAGCATCACTCCTTTTCCCCAAAATACTATGGATGTCACCACTAGTACTTCTGCCCCTGATACAACTACTCCTTTCCCCACCACTGTGAGCAGCAGGGTTACAGGCCCCTTCAGTTCTTTCTCAATAACTACTTCGACTGACAATACTCATACTACTGCCCCTGATACTACTCATTTCCACACTAAAGTGACCACTAGTGCTATTGTTCCTTTCAGCACCAGTCCTTTCTTAGCAAATACTACCAATGCCACCAGTAGTCCTATTTCTGTTGATACAAGTAGTCCTTTCC